>JZKD02S1673605.1:339656-353746 GCA_000966675.3 Picea glauca
TTGTTGTGATGTTGTTGTTGATCTAGTCATATAGTTATGTGAGAGATCATTGTATTGTGAGGGAGAAGAGATAAGTGGAGAGCCTTCTGGTACTATAATATCTTTAGCTAGGTGCGAAGCTTAGTTCCTGCAGCTAGGTGAACAGAAAGGGGAGAGGAAGAGAGAGAAGAAAGAAGATTTGCTGGCTGAGAACGCAGACAAGAACTGTAAGCTTCACCTTAATATATCATAAGCACAGTTTTGTGGATGTATCCCTAGAGAGAGGGTGAACCATGTACATCTCTTGTTGAGCGTGTGATTGATGCTTTGATCTCTGTCATTGTTATATTGTTATTTGCATTGCTATCTTAGATCATATCTATATTTGTGCAGGATAGAACTAGCTTGATAATTGTTAGATTCATATTGAGTTGATGTTGTACTGGATCCACTTGATATTCCCCTGGTTGTAGACATTTCTGTCCTACAACCCCCTCATAGCGGATTCGGCCGAGACTGCATCTACTTCATAGGTGTTGCCGAAAGGGCCAATAGCTAGGGCTTGTTGGTGCGCTCTTGGAGTGAAACTTCAATGTAATTTTTAATGAGCTGAGAGAAGGTAATGTCGATAGTTTTTTCACATTTAAAGAGTCTGAAAAAACATAAAAGAAGAATCCAAGGAGTACCTATTTCAGAGATAGTCTATTCAGTTCGAAAAAGGGGTAAATTGGCACCGAAAAGACGCCTATTCAAAACCATTTTAATGAGTGTGAAAAAGACAAGAACACTTAACAATATTTTCAATGTTAAGGAGTCTGAAAAGATCTTAACTATGGACTCACAACCTTTTTTTGAATTTATTCCCCCTTAGCTCGAAAAATTCTAAAAGTTACTGAGGAGAACTCTCTCGGCGAGACGAATCTCCCGAGGCGTACCTTTTTCCTCTATAATCTATAGGCTAGAAAAAGGGGTAAACTCATTCTAGTAAATGTTCTTTTGGAGACCAATTTAACGAGTGTGAAGGAACAAGGCCACTCGACGATCTTTTCAATTTTAGGGAGTCTGAAAGGAGCTTAACTGTGGACTCCGTGGGGGTTCCTTTTTTGTATGTAATCTCCAAGGCCCGAAGAAGGTGATAAACCAAAACCAATAAGAATGTTCCTTTTTTATAAATTTAGTCCCTCAGTCCCGAAAAATGGTTAAACCTATACCTAAGAATACTCTTCTAGCAAACCAAGGTTCCTAGAGTATACCTTTATCCTTATGATTGACCATGCAAACCGAAAAAGGGGTAAACTACCGCCAAACAGACATGCCTTCAAATTTGAGTTTGGCAAGAGTGAAGGGAAACAAGATCGCTCAAAAATATTTTCATGTTTAGAGAGTCTGAAAAGGGATTAAAGAAGACTCCATAAGGTTACTTTTCTCAGTTAATCCAGATAAGATCGAAAAACATAAATGCAGTCTTGTTGGATGTTTCTTTTGGATTTCAAAGCGATCTTGAAAGATGACAAAGCCTGTTCATTTTGGGATTGCCGAGGGTGAGGCCAAGAATGATGGTGCATTAGATGAATGAGGCTCAATCTCATAATCATGACATGAATAACAAGTACTCCCGAGCCTATAGTAATTATAGACAACATGGATGCCAAAATGAAACAAGGATCTATTTAGGAAATCCATGTAAAGGTAGACTCTACCACCTAATCATGACACTTCTAAAGATAAAATGAAGGTTCTATGTCGTGCTTCGATGGGATCAATCTTATGGAAAAACAAAAAAGACAACGAGATGCACAAAGTGGAGGTGAAAACCTAACTTATATGAAAAATTTGGAAAATACAACCTTTACCAAAGGATATTTAAAGTGACCCATCCCCCAAAAAGTTACCAAACCAAAAGGAAAAGTATATCATAACATCCAATAAGAAAATCATGAACATAATTAAATAATTTCCAGGGTAGAAAAAAACTACAGAGGGGTAAAAAAAGTGGCAAAAAGGGCCAAACAATTCTATAAATAGAAGCTGACAACTCATTTTCACCATTGCATTTTGAAAGTTGACCAAAAAGAGAAAAAATCCCCTTTGCTAAAGAAGTTGATTCCAAGAGCATTAGAGGAAGAAACAAACTTTCGCTCAAACCAAGTAAGTACAAATGTATCCCCCTTGCATTTCAATTCCTTTATTATGCATTTCTTTTTGTTTTTGAGGGGGAACGCTCTCCCAAAAAGCGTGGCCCTACGTGTACTTGAGATGTCTAAGGAAAACCCACAAATGTACTCAGGAAGAAAAAATATGCCCACGTACATATGTGACCATGACCAAAACAACCCACGTACAACCTCAAAAGCTTGGAAAAAAACTTAAAGTGCAAGAGCTAAGTCCCTTTTATCTGCCATGGAACATGGTGTATGTCCATTGGAGGGAGAGGGAACATGAGGACATTGATATATTGGTTGATGAGCACCATGTTTCCATTGCCAGATTGAAACAATGTGGGTTGTGGAAGTTCTTCCGGTGTTTGTTTATGAGGGCACAACACAAGTTACTGAATACCCTGGTTGACTACTGGCATCCGGATGTAGAGGCATTCATGATAGAGGGACAACCATTGACTCCAACAAATGAGGAAATTTACTTCATGACTGGCCTCTTGAGGAGAGGGGAACCAATCAATCTTCGAACATTTCCCTCTGTGCATTTTAACATTGAGGACTACATCAGGATGTACTATGAGGCCGACACTGAGAAGGTAGGTTCTCAAGTTCCAATTCACAAGATCATGAGTTTCTCTCTAAGAGTGATCTTACTACTTATTGGGCAGATTACTGGCTCTGAGACCCTTCACCAGGATTCTTGGGTGCGCATACATTATTATATTCAGTGCCAAAAGGCACATATATATGACTAGAGTACGATCATGCTCAGATGCATGAAGAGGTAGTTGACAGAGTGTCGAGAGCACAACAACAAAAAATTTGGGTTTGGCACTATCCTTTGCTCGTTCTTCTTCTTCGAGAGTGACCAATATGAGTCCTGGAGAAGTTGTACAGGGGAATGCGTCCTCCTTCCTAGAAGTATGCATATGGGAAACACTTCTACCATGACAGGGAGGACCATAGAGGCCTTTGATGACAATTTTTTTCACTAGTGGGCATGAGAGATTCCAGTGATATAGGACTGCCCCTGTGCTAGAATCAACTTTTCCAGGGATCCGAACATGCCCGTACCTCACATAGAGGAGCGAGGAGAGATAGGTAACATTTTTTTTTAAATTTATTTAATTTTTAATTGTTTTATATATATCATTTTTGTATGTATTGCAGTACTAAATTTTTGTATCTGTTATGTACATATGTGGGACCAGTGCACCTGACAAACTTCATGAGGACTCGATGACGTCCTCAACTAGAGGCAGGACCAACAATCGCAGGAGGACCTCCAGGTGGAGAGGATGAGAGAGTTTTGAGGTGGGTGGAGCACAACCTCACCACGCTCACTCGTACAGTTCCTATGGTCGAGATCGAGGATCTCCCGCCTTCTATGCAACTTCATGTAGTGGGGGTTCCACAAACTTGGGCCCATATTTTCTGAAATTTTTCCAATGTCATTGTTCACTATGGCAAGGACAATAGGTCCCGAGATTAGATATTCTAGACTATTATGTGACAAGGGCACCACTATATATTGTTTGAGGGCATAATCCCCGTGATGTATACTGAACCTTATTTTTGAGGCATTCGCGCCCACCTATGTACTCATGAAATTTTTTGACATATATATATATATATATTTACATCTTCATTCGTCTTATGGATTACATTTTACAAATGTATGTACATGTTTATGTGTGTGCTTATTTCTATCTGTGTGAAACATGCCAATCTAATACTTGATTAGCTAGAGTACCTTTCATTTGATTAAATATCCTAGGAACATGGATATACATAATGTAATTAAAGTAACGTTCTAAGAGTTGTACCCGAAGGAAACATCGGTGCAAAGTAGGATCATAAATGTTGTAAACTCCATTTAACTAGGACATAACCATTTGAGCATATAAGTAGACACGAAGGTGAGAAATTCCATGCGACAAAGCATCATGAAGCAAATTTATCATTGCATTGTACTTGATGACATTGTTTGTGGCGTCACCGAGAAAAATACCTCCGAAAGATAGCAACTAGAATCCAGGTGTGAAAATCACCCAAGTTGCGAAAGCAAGCCTCCGAGTGTGTCGGCTAGCGCTGTCCGTGAACCCAAAGAACACCTAGGATTCACTTGACATCTTCCATAGTGAAAAATATGACATAAATAACGACACATCCATAAAAAAAAAGACAAAACAAAAATGTATAAGAAATATACATATGTACAAGAAGTCACCTAGGAGACCAACCTAAGAGTAAAACTTCTTGAGGTAGAGCCCATTTCTAGGCTCCTTTGAGGAGTTTCCTTCAAATTCAACCAGACAGTAAGATCCCTTCTTTAATACCTCTTTCAATATGAAAGGTCCGAACTACATGGGTTTGAACTTGCCTTCCCCCAAAGGATCTTTGTCTTGATCATAGACCAGGACAATATTGCCTTCAGAGAAAATATGAGGACGAACGAACCAATCGTACTAACACTTGACTCGTTTATTATGATCCTCATTGGTTGAGGCTGCATCACAATGATACTCACGATATAATAGACGTTCCTCAAGTGGTGAAGTGTCTAGCATTAATTCCACTACCAACTTTAAAGACAAGATTTGACACTCAATAGGAAATACTGCTTCGAGCCCATATACGAGTTGAAAAGGTGAGAAACCGGTGCCACTATTTACAAATGTTCGTTAGGCTCACAACGTCGATTACAACATCAAATGCCAATTTGACTTGGCTGAATTGATCGTTCGCTGAACAATAGTCTTGAGTGACTTATTCACAGCTTCAACCTGACCATTCGCTTGTGGGTAGTAGGGTGATGAATGTTCTTGCCTCAACCCAACTCAAGCCAAAAGTCATCTTACAATAAGTGAACTTTCCCAAAGGATGGATAAAAAATATTTTATTCTAGTCTTCAGGTTTGATCTAAATCTGGTTATATCCCAAAAGACCATCCATGAATGAAACGTCCTCACAACCTACGCATTCATCGAAAATATGATCGATGAATGGGGTGGGAAAATTATATTTTGGACATGCCTTGTTCAATTCATGAAATTCCATGCACATGTGAATCATACCCTATTTCTTGTTAATCGAAATAGGGTTTGACACCCATTCCGTCAACTGCACGGGGTAGATAAAACCGACTTTAATAAATTTTTCTATTTTAGCCTTAATTACTTCCTCTTTCCAAGGATTCATCGGACGAAGCTTCTGTTGGATTGGCTTGGCATCTAGATAAGTCGTTATCTCATGTTCAACAATTCTTGGGTCTATTCCTGGCATTTCCTCGTAAAAATAGGCAAAAATTTCACATAATTCTTTAAATAACTCTATATAAATTCTAATCTCTTCGGGGGATCAATCCACTCCGAAGAAAACATTCTCCACGATGCCAGGGGTTCTAGAGATATACATGGGGATCGTTTCAGTGATACTTTCCATATTACCCTTGGCGTAAATTGTGTGTGTATTCAGAGGATTAATTGGAAAACACTTATCTCCAGTCATAGTCAACACAAATTCACCTGCCTCTATTCTTCTTAACTCTGGGAGGAAGTATGACCAGTGATGGAGATCATCCCAGGGTTTTTCTGGATGAGTCAATTCCTCAATAATCACCTCATTTGAGGGAAAGACTAGGTCTAAATAATCTATAGTGGAAAGAGAACTGGATCTAACTCATGTGTGGGAGTTGGATCAGGGTCGACTGAAGCTTGTTGGATGATGCTATACACAACTTCTACCATGGACAAGGGCATAGACATTCCATAATTCCCTGTCCCCTCCATCGAGGCCAATGAGGAAGGAAGTGTCCATAGATCACAAAAGTAAGTCATTTGAAATGATGACATTTGAAAATTTTCATTCCGAGGCTAGTTGGGGGCAAGTAATATAAGATTGACATCGCCAAAAGGTGGTAGGTAATTGAAGGTACCCATTAGTTATGGACACAAACCAACCCCTACGTTGATAACTTCAGGTTGAGGATTATCAATCATCAGGACCATGGATGCCCCCGATGAAGGGTCAGGACGGGAGAAGGACAAATCATCAATGGTCACAAGTTGACCGTCATGTGGAAACAACAAGAGATGAAATATTGTAGCAACTACTAAATGCATTGCATAGGTCCAAATCCTTCCTAAAAAAAGGGTGTAGTCGAGAGGCGCAGCGACCACTTCAACTTCGACACACACGGTCTTCCCTCCTAAATGCACGCAGAAAGAATGAATTATTCCATGTGGTTTGAATGAATGATCATCAAATGTTTCCAACAATGTAGGATACAGAGTCAAAATGGGTTGGCCAATATCCTTTTAAAACTCCAACAAAATCACGCAATTTGAGGTGCCCTCGTCAACCACCGTACGAAGGATATTCCAAGTAAAATATTTCGTGGTGTAAGCCACTACTATCTGAAACTCAACATGGTAAGGAATATGAGGTTTCAAGTTGGTTGGATCGAGAACGATCACTCCCAGGTAACAAGTATCTATAGATCCTAAGGCAGATAACAAGGATTTTCTCTACAAAGGGAATCTCTAGAGGACTTCCAAAGCAGACATCATGCAAGGGGTTTATGCCAAATCCTCCACAATGGAGTATTTCTGGGAATCCCTCATATTCAAATTATGAGAAGATTTCTTGAACACACCTTTGGGGATGTGTGTAATTGTTTCTTCCATCATCTTCTCAATCTGGAGAGGAACTGGTGGGTTTGTGGCTTCTTTACCCTTTTTAGCAAATTCTAGCATTTTGTAATCTCAGGTCCTGGTCGCTATATGAGGGTCACCTTTCAACATGTAAACATTCGTGGCCGAGGTATTACTAGTAGACGCAGGGGGTCACTAACTTCCCCCTTCCGTGCTCAATGATGTTGAGGCTTGAGCCATTTGTTTCCCATGTGGAAATGGGTTCGTCATCAAAACAGGCTATTGCTATTCCAATAGCATCTGAGCCTCTGCAAGTTGAGGGAACAGGTGAGTCAGGTGGTCATCCATGCAAAGGTTACACAAATACTTCAACTTCATATTTATGTTTTTCCCCCACCAACATTGTTATTATCCTTTTTGTCCCCTTTACCCTTCTTGTTCCATTTTTTTTCTTTCCTTCAGGCTGTTGGTTGGCCTTTGGGTTCGTTAACTGCACACTATGTACATTTGACATTTTGGTAGGGGGAACAACCAAACTGAAGGTCTAGTTGGCCACCGTTTGTTGTATCAACAATTGTTGCAATTGATTTGATAACATATCAATGGAATTTCCTTGTGTTGATCCCACAATACCATCGACATGGGGTCCTCGCTTTTTTTGGCCTTATCGAGAATGGACCATGGGGCATCTAGAAAGGTCACATAGAGCAAGCCAGACTGAGAGTAAATCAATTCGAGATATTGTGCTCTTATTATCATCTCCTACTCTCAAAACACTCCAGAATTTGCTACATCTTTGGATACAACTGGTACCAAAGACTTTAGGAACTACTCCAACAAGAAAGATGGTGGGACATGTACCTTAATCAAGCTCTTCCAATGCCACCATTCTTAGATGTGATCAGAGATATGGTCGACCTCAGTATTCTCAAATTTGTCCAGAAATTCGATGTTGACATCGTATCTCATTGGAAATTGGAAATGGTTTAGGAATACCATCGCCAAATCGTTAAAGTAAGAATACCTCAAGCGGTCAAGCTCAATATACCATTTCACAGCACCCTCAATAAGAGTGCGTTGAAAAAGGTGCAACTGTACAGATTCGTCTCGCAGAGAGTTTGACAAGTTCCATAAGTTGAAGGTTGTCATGTGATCACTTGGGTCTTCACCAGGATTTCCTTCAAATTTTGGAATATTCGAGGGAAACTTAGTTAACATGGGTGACCAACGCGGATCATGAAAAATTGAGTCATTGAGAAACCTTGACAAGTCTAGAAGATGTAGCATTTCTAGAAATGATAATTTTGGTTGAGTACTATGTACAATAAAAAGGGGTCCTCGAGTTTTGCTAGCACCAGGCTGCCAGGAAAAGTTGGACTGTTGGCCAGAATTCTGATAAAAACCATGGCCTTGACCAACATGTGGAAATTGTGTTTGCTGGGATATCATCGGTTGATTCTCATAATTGGATGACATGGGTTTGACAGGGATTTCTCCCTGCATTGTGTTCCAAGGATTTTGGAAGGGGATGCCCCCAGCTGATCCGACTGGCATAGGTATTGAACCCTGCCCGGGGTTCCATTGACCATGGAAGGGGTTTCCCCCAACCAACATCCCTTGTGAGGGAAATGATCCTTTCCAAGGATTCCAAGTCCTTGTGAGGAGAAAACTTATGCACTTTCCCCTTGTGTAGGAATATTACCCTGCACAAGATTTTGTTGCCCAAAATCGGGGTTTCCCCTAGCTGAGACAACAACCAAAGAAAAAGCATTGTTACCAAACACGTTGAATAAAGAGAAAAAAATGGATCCCATCGGCGTATTGTAATACGAAGGTCCTAAAATTCCTTCTCCAAACAAGTTTTAGTTAGCATTCAACCCGATGGGTTGCTGGAAAGCACCACCGAGTGAGGGTGATAGAGGAGGTATATGAAGCCCACCGTAAGGGATAACATTAAAGGGGACTGAAGTTCCCCTGACAGAACCTTGCACGAGAGCGTTTGAGCTCCCTACCCCAAGACCCATGGTTTTTTAGGTGGAGTAGGTAATTTATGAGTTCGAATTGAATCTGGGCATCCCATATGAGAATGGAGGGCCCATTGCACTCTATGTAAATGGAGCAGTGGTTGCCACCAATGACGGTATGAGACCACTATCCAAGGTAGAGGGAGTTGAGACCACTGTGTTCCAGACTGGCAAAGGTGGGCTAGGAGGCAACATACCCCCTATGGTAGTAGCCAAGATGGGAGTATGCAGACTCTCGGATGAAGTAGTAGCATTTGCTTCCATGGATTCTTGTAAGACTAACTGGTGCTCGACAAGTGTCACCTTAGGAGGGAAAAATTGTACTAATATTGGCACTTGCAAGTCAGTAATCAGAGGGTTTGTTGGCCCGAGATATTTTTATCCAAGTTTAGAAACATTAGATTCCTTCAGAGTTGAATAATCTCCGCTCGGTGCGGGCTCAGGCATAGTTTCCTACGACCCAGTCGCTTAAAACGACCCTTGTTGGTCAAGTATTCGTTTTAGTGGCGATGTTGTCTCTAATGAAACTGGTGGCGAGCCCTGAATTCTTCGTGACCGATGGATATCTTGATCTTCCACTTTGTAAAAAGATAAAAGGACAGAGTAAGGCTTAACTAGCACTTAAAACCAAGCACACACTAGAAAAATTCCTATAAGACAAATCAAGAAAACAACTATCTAGTAGGAAGAACAGTTATGCCAGCCAACACTAAACCAACTAACTAGTGCAAGTGCAACTCGAACACGGAAGCACCCTCTGGGTATACTCTATAAAGTGTGACCTGATGTCTTCCCTAGGTACCACGGTATTCCCCTGCAGTCACCTATGTAAGTCCGCAGAATATGGGAAATGAAGTTGCCAGCTCACAAACAGTTACCAGGAGGGTACAATTGACAATTGGGTGGACCATAATGAGTAGGATAAAAAGTATGGAACCTATTGAGGGTATCGAAAGTAAGTGGCATGGAAGACAACATAGAATATCGAAGGGATTCAAGGTCCATGAATCTCCGTAGGAAAATGTAGTTGGTAGTATTCCCATGACAGATCCTCAACATGCTTTCCCCACTACATTTAGTCTAGATTTGGAGGGGTTATCTCCATTTCCTTTCCTCACACGACATTGTGTTTAGCCCTTGTGTTAGAGGGGGGTCCCGTATAAATTTTATATCACTAGACTTTAACACTCCCTAGCTTTGAATCCAATGTTTGTTTAACAACCTTGAAGAGTTTCCTCTCCAACCTAATTCAAGGCCCTAACCCTAAACTAGTTGGTTGACCCTACAAACATAAAATGTCTAATTAATTTTATATTAAACATTCATTTTAATGGATTGATTTACTCAAGGTATATGGGGATGAAACTAGTGATGTTATAAGAGACGAAAAAGAGGAGAAAAATACCAAACTTTGAAACAAAATTTACTTCTAATCAAAAGGAAATATTTACAACTAACTCTCTGTAACCAACTTTTCTTTAACTAACTTTTTTAAGATAGTTAAAAAGAAAACCTAAAACGAATTTTCGCTTGACTACAAGCTACTTATGTTTCAAGAAATCAGTAAAGAACTTAAAAAAAATAGATTCTTTTTACTTTCTAGTAAATAACCATCTCTAACTACTTTACCAAACTAAAAATATATATATATTTTTTGAAATTGCTTCAAACAGAAAAAATGAAATATTTTTTTTCTCGTTTTTCAAAGAAAATGAAAAGGGCAAAAAGAACACCAAGACAAGAATGATACAGATCTTTGGCCCACTACGAATCCCAGGGAATCACTAAAGAAACAAAACAGACAGATCAATAATTCAAAAGACTTGCTTAAAACCCTTTTAAAAGTGAACACAAGAAACTCAAAAAGACAAGTAAACTGAATTATAACCAAAGCTATGGCTGTAAAAACAGAGACTCTGAACTGAAATAGAAAAACCCGAGAAGTATAAACCTCAATCAGGAAATAGGTTGGCTTTCCCTTTTCAAAAAATTTCTAGAACCAGAGACGTTGATGTTGCTTCAGTAGCCTGGGTATTTACATGGGCTGACTCAAGGAAGGGCATGCACACCTCTATATTTCTTTAAAAAATAAAGAAACAAACAATCTTACGCGAAAGGGAGAACTGATATGGCACCTGAAGGTGACCATAATCCCTTAAAAGACTCAGAAAACTCAATAGAAACTTGAAAGGAAAAAAAACCAATCAAACAACACAAAATCCCCTAAAAATTCCTAGAGGCTTCCCTAGTATGGTCACCAGTTCTTCTAGCGGAAAAACCCCCCTATGACTACACCTGGGTTTAGAATGTAGGAAGATTGATTAACCATATAAAATTCAACTAATTCTCTAAACTACCCCAAACATACCAAAACTCATATGAAGAAAGAAAGAAAAAGGAGATTGGGTAACTATACCTCGAATCCCACATCTGGTGATGACCTCCTCGTTCTTGGAAGTTTTGCAGACTGCACGCATCCTCCTAGGGATGACCTGCTTCCAAAGATTCATAAATAGAAAACTACAAGCATGTTATTCCATATATAACTTATGGTTAGATGTTAGAATGTCAAAACATAAATCGAAAAAAGTATTCAAGACACCATCATTTGGGACAGGAAAATTAATCATTTTATTAGTAGCACAATTATTATACCTTTACAATCAAAGTCGGTTAACGCTCTGCGAACCTGGTCTAGGATCCTCTTCATCAAGATCCAAGTGCACCTTTGTATAAACCTCTCATCTCAACCTTATTCTCTCTTCTTGTGAAGTGAATGGGCTAAATGGAGGGAGAATGGCTAATGAGGGAATGTTGAGGAAATTCTCATAAAAGGCTGCAATATCTTGGGCAAGGAGGGGAAGTGAAATTAGGCAGAGTTTCACTATTCTTATTCTTATCTTTGGAATGAGACCCCAACACCTCCTTTTATATGAAAAAAGGATTGTTATTCGGTTGGGTGATGGGATATAGCAGGTGGATTAGTTAGGAAAATACCCAATAGCCCGTAATCTCAACGAATTCCTTGTAACTTTTTATTTTTTGCAACTTTTGCAACTATATGCGGGCTGTAATGGTGCAACATGCATATGTACGTGAGTTGTAGTGGTGCAACAAGTGTATGTATGCGAGAAATAATGGTGCAGGGAACGTACATATTCAAAAAAATGGTTTTTTGAGAAGAGAAACTCAACAGTGCTTTGGCAAAAAGTGCAAGTAAGAGGAACAAGGCCATGTATGCATGTGTAGAGAAATTTAGGCTTATAACATCACCCTTGGGACTCCCAAAATGAGAACTCTTTATTGTCTTTCAAGATATCTTTAAAATCGAAAAGCAACATCCGATGATACTGTATTTATGCTTTTCGATCTTGTCTGGATTAACTGAGAAAAGTAGACCTCTAGAGTCTTCTTTAAGCACTTTTCGGACTCTCTAAACATGAAAATATTTCCAAGCGATATTGTTTCCCTTCACGCTTGCCAAAATCAAATTTGAAGGCATATTTGTCTGGTGGTAGTTTACCCATTTTTCGGTTTGGACGATCAATTTCACAAATAAAGGTATGCTATAGGAACTTTGGTTCGCTAGAAGAGTATTCTTAGGTGTAAGTTTAACCCTTTTTTGAGCTTGAGGGACTAAATTTTTGAAAAATGAGCATTCTCCTTGGTTTTGGTTTATCACCTTTTTCAGGCCTTGGAGATTACTTATGAAAAAGGAACCCCCATAGAGTCCATAGTTAAGCTCTTTTCAGACTCCCTAAAATTGAAAAGATCACCGAGTGACCTTGTTCCTTCACACTCGTTAAATTGGTCCAGAAGAACATCTATTGGCATGAGTTTACCCCTTTTTCTAGCCTGTAGATTATTGTAGAAAAATGTATGCCTCGGGAGATTCATCTCACTGGTAAAGTTCTCCTCAGTAACTTTTATACTTTTTCAGGGTAAGGGGACTAAATTAAGAAAAAGGCTGTGAGTCCATAGTTAAGCTCTTTTGAGAATCTTTAAAATTGAAAAGATTGTCGAGTGATCTTGTCTTTGTCACACTCATTAAAATGGTTTTGAATAAAAGTCTTTTCGGTGCAATTTTACCCCTTTTTCGAACCAACTAGACTATCTCCGAAAAAGGTACTCCTTGGAGTATTCTTTTACGTTTTTTCAGACTCTCTAAATGTGAAAAAACTACCAAGCTTACCTTCTTTGGGTTCGTAAAAATTACATTGAAGGGGGTCTCATTGTGTCTTGGTTAATCACATTTGCATTTCTGCATCTTTGGCCTAATGTTGACTCCATGTCTTGTAGCACTTTGCCTCTGCGACTTGACACCTTGACCCATGGAGGAATTTTCCCTGAGTGTCCTTTTGCTTCACATGTCTCCTTGCTTTGAGAATTAGTGTGTTCCTTGCACTTAGAACTAGTATGCTTTCTTGTGACACTCGTTCCTCCTTTGTAACTTAGCATTCTTTTATTCCTTTTCAAGATCTTTAAAAAATTGAAAAAGACAAAAAAATAAAATATCACAAAAAGAAGGGAGGGGAAATATGTATTATTTTTTTTGGCAGCACAAAGAGTCACCCTTGGACAAAGCACATCCTTTTGTTTGTTCATCAAGCATTGGGATCTAGTGTGACCTTAAGAAGTTGTTCTCACTACATAGAGTTGTGTCCTCCTCCATTTGGTTACTCTTGCAAACACATGGAGAGTTTGCGTTGCCTCCTACATCGTGAACTTATGTAATGTCCCCACTTTGGGACATCATCACAGGGCAAAGATTTATGATGACCGGAATAGCCAGATGGATGCTATAGTGAGTACAGGGGTATTTGAGAGGCATTGTGGGGTCCATCTTGCATTGATGATCATATTACATCATTATGATCCATTCCGCATAGGTTGGCTTTGGTTTCATTGCATTCCGACGATTTCCATGATTTTGACTATTTTGAGATATAAGTCAATGGAATTCACTGAAGAGGTCATTTTGGGCACATTACTTGGAGGAACCTCTCAGTATAATAGCTCATTGGAATTGGGAGGAGAAACACTATAGGATGGGATGGCTAGAAGTGACTTTCAGTGGCTAAGGAAACCACAAGGAGAGATAAGGAGTTTTTCAAAGGTAAAAGGGTTAATTAATTAATTAAAGTGATTTAATTAATTGATTAAATATTAATAAAATGAAAGTCACTTTGGAGGGACAAGGTGAGCCAAAATTATAAAGGAAAGGCAAGGGCCTCTTCTCATTCATTCATGTATGATCTTATTTTTATTTCTGG
>JZKD02S1673605.1:378175-394727 GCA_000966675.3 Picea glauca
GCCGAGCAGACCTCCATTTGTTGGGGAAATAAATTGATTAAGAAAATACAGGTTTCTGCTGTGTAGATGTGCTAAGAGGGGAGCAGAGAGAAGGGCATTTCTTCCCAGACCAAGAATGTAGTCCCTGCCAACTTCAATCTGCTGTCCAGATCCCGGATTCCAGGAGATCCAATGTAAAATGATCGGCAGTGTCGAGGAGAGATGTTTCCAGATAATAGAGCCTTTGTTGGGACAAACCGGTGCCGATCTGATCCAGATATGCACTGGGAGAGATGAGTAATACTCTTACTCTTGACCTCTTTACTGTGGATTTATTAATTTTGTAGTTCTTTCCCCTTAAATCACTGATGAAAAAATTCTGGTTGGAGAGTGGACATGCGCATGACTAGTTTCTGGAACATTTGACTATCCAACAATAGGTTTCACCATAAGAACTCCTTCACTAGAATGGTGTGCACCGATTGTCTCTCTAATTTTATCCATTGTATAAGAAACTCCAAGAAAATACTGCATCATGTGGTAATCCACAACACGTTGTCTTGATGATATACTGATTGGATTGGTCTCTACTAAACTCCTATGCTTTGCTTGTGGTGAAGGACGAGAAACAACAATGGCATCTATTCCTCTATAAATTGGATTACCCTCTTCTAAAATCCTATGCTTTGAAATGTGTAACCTTGACTTTTCTCTTTCTTCATATACCTTTTCAATGGGTATTTGTTTCCTCTAGGAATTTATATATTGATTCCATCAGTTTCCCATGTTTAAAGAGTAAAATTGGCTTCCAAGCACCCCAGGACAAATTTGTTTTGGTATTACAGAAGAAGACACAACTAACAATTCCAATTCCAAGAGGACAAATTTATATTGGAATTAGAAAACAAGACACAACTAACAATTCCAATTCCAATTGGACAAATTTGTCTTGGTATTACATAATAAGACACAACTAACAATTTCAATTGGACAATTTTGTCTTGGTATTACCCAAGAATACACAACTAATAATTCCAATTTCGATTGGACAAATTTGTCTTGGTATTACACAAGAAGACACAAATAACAATTCCAATTCCAACTGGACAAATTTATCATGGTATTACACAAGAAGACACAACTAGAAATTCCAATTGGACAAATATGTCTTGGAATCACACAAGAAGAAATAACTAAGAATTCCAATTGGACAAATTTGTCTTGGTATTACACAAGAAGACACAACTAACAATTCAAGTTGGACATATTTGACTTGGTATTACACAAGAAGACACAACCAACAATTACGATTCAACTTGGACAATTTTGCCTTCCAATTCTTCCCACAATTGTCTTGCAATAACACAAAATTGTCTATGAGGTAAACAACAAGAAAAAAAGATAAAAAACTATTTGTTCTTTCTATTTTTGCACACAGATGTCAAGCTTGTTCAATTTTTTGAGATAGATGAGGTTGAGGAGTGTTGTTGAAACATAAAAGTTCTCAACATAAATGCACATGCATTTTTATAACGTGTGCATGTTCGTATAACACTTGCACACAAAAGCATGTTCATGTTCTAGGAGCAAACACACGTTCCTATTGGGCAGGGATAAGCGTCCAACTTCAAGGATTTCAAGTAAAAAGAGTATGTTCACTCTCTTAATGCAACAGATATAGAATTTATTATAAACAAAACTTATTTCTAAATAAATATGTATAGGGGTTTGGGGATAAATATGTCATAATAATAACCATACTCGGTGTGATATCGAAAAAAACCTGTGTTACCAATTATTTTTATTCTAAAATAACAAGGCTTGCATTTATGGAAATATCTTTGGCCCAAGTTAAGTGCACTGTGTACTATCTTGAATCTCTCGTACAATTTTTTCTATGTAATTTCAAGAAAGTGTTTAGAATGGGGTTCACAATCCTTAGATCCCCTTCTCAATTTTATTACATATTTTTGGTTAGAAGAAGGCCTAGTGTTCTCATGCCATAAATCCTCTACTAGTCCCTTAACTGCTCCAATTAACTTGATTTCAGAACAAGGTAGCCTACCAATGAAGGCCCACAAATTTGTTGTGTCACCTGTATCGAGGCTATCTTGTCTATTAGAATACTTTCTAAGGGTTTTAATATTACATTTCATGAGATGAGAGGTGTGTTGGAGAAAACGATGTTTTCTTGTGATATTTATAAGATTGATTGTAACAAGACATGTAGCGTTGCATTACGATCTTTAGAACAATATTTATTTCCAATTTTTTGAAAAGCATACAGAAGTTTTCTAACAATATCATGACTTGATTCTAAACTTTTGACTGTTTCAATGCCTAAAATTTTCCTAAAAGAAGTCAAAATTCTAGATTTTAACATATCAAAAAATAATTCGCATTTAGAGGCATCGTATTTTGGTTAAAAATATTCTTTAATGAATTTATAAGAATGATAAATAATAGTATGGTTAGGTAACATACCTTCAATTGATGCTAGACCAATTTCATCCACCTGAATGCATTTAGGAGGTCTTTTCCGCACACTGCTAAAACTAGTTAGGGATGATGAATCCCTAATCTGACCCTCTTGACCTCTGTACTTTGGATTTATTAATGTTGTAGTTATTTCCCCTTAAATCACCCATGAATATATTCTGGTAGGAGAGTGGATATGCACATGACTAGTTTCTGGAACATCTGACTATCCAACAAGAGGTTGCACCATAAGTACTTCTTCACCAGAATGGTGTGCACCGATTGCCTCTCTAATTTCATCCATTGTATAATAAACTTGAAGAAAATACACCATCATGTGGTAATCCACAACACCTTGTCTTGATGAGATACTGATTGGATTGGTCTCTACTAAACTCCTATGCTTTGCTTGTGGTGAAGGAGGAGAAACAACAATGGAATCTATTCCTCTATAAATTGGATTACCCTCTTCTAAAATCCTATTCTTTGACATGTGTAACCTTTCCTTTTCTCTTTCTTCATATACCTTTTCAATGGGTATTTGTTTCCTCTAGGAATTTATAAATTGATTCCATCAGTTTCCCACGTTTAAAGAGTAAAATTGGATTCCAAGCACCCCAGGACAAATTTGTTTTGGTATTACACAAGAAGACAGAACTAACAATTCCAACTCCAAGAGGACAAATTTATCTTGGAATTAGAAAACAAGACACAACTAACAATTCCAATTCCAATTGGACAAATTTGTCTTGGTATTACATAATAAGACACAACTAACAATTTCAATTGGACAATTTTGTCTTGGTATTACACAATAATACACAACTAATAATTCCAATTTCGATTGGACAAATTTTTCTTGGTATTACACAAGAAGACAGAAATAACAATTCCAGTTCCAATTGGACAAATTTATCATGGTATTACACAAGAAGACACAACTAGAAATTCAAATTGGACAAATATGTCTTGGAATTACACAAGAAGAAACAACTAACAATTCCAATTGGACAACGTTTTCTTGGTATTACACAAGAAGACACAACTAACAATTCAAATTGGACATATTTGACTTGGTATTACACAAGAAGACACAACCAACAATTACGATTCAACTTGGACAATTTTGTCTTCCAATTCTTCCCACAATTGTCTTGCAATAACACAAAATTGTCTATGAATTAAACAACAAGACAAAAAGATAAAAAACTATTTGTTCTTTCTATTTTTGCACACAGATGTCAAGCTTGCTCGATTTTTTGAGATAGATGAGGTTAAGGAGTGTTCTTGAAACATAAAAGTTCCCAAAATAAATGCACATGCATTTTTATAACATGTGGATGTTCCTATAACACTTGCGCACTAAAGCATGTTCATGTTCTAGGAATGCACACACGTTCCTATTGGGCAGGGATAAGTGCCTAACTTCAAGGATTTCAAGTCAAAAGAGTACGTTCACAAGGCTTGCATTTATGGAAAGATCTTTGGCCCAAGTTAAGTGCACTGTGTACTATCTTGAATCTCTCATACAATTTTTTCTATGTAATTTCAAGAAAGTGTTTAGAATGGGGTTCACAATCCTTAGATCGCCTAACAATACTTATTTCCAAATTTTTGAAAAGCATACAAAAGTTGTTTTAACAATATCATGACTTGTTTCTAAACTTTTGACTGTTTCAATGCCTAAAATTCACCTAAAAGAAGTCAAACTTCTAGATTTTAACAAATCAAAAAATAATTCGCATTTAGAGGCATCGTATTTTGGTTCAAAATATTCTTTAGTGAATTTATAAGAATGATAAATAATAGTATGGTTAGGAAACTTACCTTCAAGTGATGCTAGACCAGTTTCATCCACCTAAATTCATTTAGGAGGTCTGTGTCGCACACTACTCAATCTAGTTAGGGATGATGAATCCCTAGTCTGGAACTCTTGACCTCTCTACTATGGATTTATTAATGTTGTAGTTATTTCCCCTTAAATCACCGATGAATAAATTCTGGTAGGAGAGTGGACATGCACATGACCAGTTTCTGGAACATCTGACTATCCAAGAAGAGGTTGCACCATAAGAACTTCTTCACCAGAATTGTGTGCACCGATTGTTTCTCTAATTTCATCCATTGTATAATAAACTCCAAGAAAATACTCCATCATGTGGTAATCCACAACACATTGTCTTGATGAGATACTAATAGGATTGGTCTGTACTAAACTCCTATGCTTTGCTTGTGGTGAAGGAGGAGAAACAACAATGGCATCTATTCCTCTATATATTGGATTACCCTCTTCTAAAATCCTACGCTTTGACATGTGTAACCTTGCCTTTTCTCTTTCTTCATATACCTTTTCAATGGGTATTTGTTTCCTCTAGGAATTTATATATTGATTCCATCAGTTTCCCATGTTTAAAGAGTAAAATTGGCTTCCAATCACCCCAAGACAAATTTGTTTTGGTATTACACAAGAAGACACAACTAACAATTCCAATTCCAAGAGGACAAATTTATCTTGGAATTACAAAACAAGACACAACTAACAATTCCAATTCCAATTGGACAAATTTGTCTTGGTATTACATATTAATACACAACTAATAATTTTGTCTTGGTATTACACAAGAATAGACAACTGATAATTCCAGTTTCGATTGAACAAATTTGTCTTGGTATTACACAAGAAGACACAAATGACAATTTCGATTCCAATTGGACAAATTTATCATGGTATTACACAAGAAGACACAACTAGAAATTCGAATTGGACAAATATGTCTTGGCATTACACAAGAAGAAACAACTAACAATTCCAATTGGACAAACTTGTCTTGGTATTACACAAAAAGACACAACTAACAATTCAAATTGGACATATTTGACTTGGTATTACACAAGAAGACACAACCAACAATTAGGATTGAACTTGGACAATTCTGTCTTCCAATTCTTCCCACAATTGTCTTACAATAACACAAAATTGTCTATGAATTAAACAACAACACAAAAAGATAAAAAACTATTTGTTCTTTCTATTTTTGCACACATATGTCAATCTTGTTCGATTTTTTGAGATAGATGAGGTTGAGGAGTGTTCTTGAAACATAAAAGTTCGCAACATAAATGCACATGCATTTTTATAACATGTGCATGTTCCTATAACACTTGCGCACTAAAGCATGTTCATGTTCTAGGAATGCACACACGTTCCTATTGGGCAGGGATAAGCACCCAACTTCAAGGATTTCAAGTCAAAAGAGTACATTCACTCTCTTAATGCAAAGGATATAGAATTTATTATAGACAAAACTTATTTATGAATAAATATGTATAGGGGTTTGGGGTTAAATATGGAATAATAATAACCATACTCGGTGTGATATCTAAAAAAAATTGTGTTACAAATTGTGTTTATTCTAACATAACATGCCTTGCATTTATGGAAAGATCTTTTGCCCAAGTTAAGTGCATTGTGCACTGTCTTGAATCTCTCATACAATTTTTTCTATATAATTTAAAGAAAGTGTTTAGAATGGGGTTCACAATCCTTAGATCCCCTTCTCAATTTTATTACATATTTTTGGTTAGAAGAAGGCCTAGTGTTCTCATGCCATAAATCCTCTACTAGTCCCTTAACTGCTCCAATTAACTTTATTTCAGAACAAGGTATCCTACCAATGAAGACCCACAAATTTGTTGTGTCACCTGTATCGAGGCTATCTTGTCTATTAGAATACTTTCTAAGGGTTTTAATATTACATTTCATGAGATGAGACGTGTATTGGAGAAAACGATGTTTTCTTGTGATATTTCTAACATTGATTGTAACAAGACATGTAGGGTTGCATTACGGTCTTTAGAACAATATATGTTTCCAATTTTTTGAAAAGCATACAAAAGTTTTCTAACAATATCATGACTTGTTTCTAAACTTTTGACTGTTTCAATGCCTAAAATTCTCCTAAAAGAAGCCAAAATTCTAGACTTTAACAACTCAAAAAATAATTCACATTTAGAGGCGTTGTATTTTGGTTCAAAATATTCTTTAATGAATTTATAAGAATGATAAATAATAGTATGGTTAGGAAACTTACCTTCAAGTGATGCTAGACCAATTTCATCCACCTTAATGCATTTAGGAGGTCTTTGCTGCACACTGCTCAATCTAGTTAGGGATGATGAATCCCTAGTCTGGCACTCTTGACCTCTTTACTATGGATTTATTAATATTGTAGTTCTTTCCCTTTAAATCACCGATGAAAAAATTCTGGTAGGAGAGTGGACATGCGCATGACTAGTTCCTGGAACATCTGACTATCCAACAAGAGGTTGCACCATAAGAACTTCTTCACCAGAATGGTGTGCACCGATTCTCTCTCTAATTTCATCCATTGTATAACAAAACTCCAAGAAAATACTCCATCATGTGGTAATCCACAACACATTGTCTTGATGATATACTGATTGGATTGGTCTCTACTAAACTCCTATGCTTTGCTTGTGGTGAAGGAGGAGAAACAACAATGGCATCTATTCCTGTATAAATTGGATTACCCTCTTCTAAAATCCTACGCTTTGACATGTGTAACCTTGCCTTTTCTCTTTCTTCATATACATTTTCAATGGGTATTGATTCCATGAGTTTCCCATGTTTAAAGAGTAAAATTGGCTTCCAAGCACCCCATGACAAATTTGTTTTGGTATTACACAAGAAGACACAACTAACAATTCCAATTCCAAGAGGACAAACTTATATTGGAATTACAAAACAAGACACAACTAACAATTCCAATTCCAATTGGACAAATTTGTCTTGGTATTACATAATAAGACACAACTAACAATTTCAATTGGACAATTTTGTCTTGGTATTACACAAGAATACACAACTAATAATTCCAATTTCAATTGGACAAATTTGTCTTGGTATTACACAAGAAGACACAAATAACAATTCCAATTCCAACTGGACAAATTTATCACACAAGAAGACAAAACAAGAAATTCCAATTGGACAAATATGTCTTGGCATTACACAAGAAGAAACAACTAACAATTCCAATTGGACAAATTTGTCTTGGTATTACACAAGAAGACACAACTAACAATTTAAATTGGACATATTTGACTTGGTATTACACCAGAAGACACAACCAACACTTACGATTTAACTTGGACAATTTTGTCTTCCAATTCTTCCCACAATTGTCTTGCAATATAACAAAATTGTCTATGAATTAAACAAGACAAAAAGATAAAAAACTATTTGTTCTTTCTATTTTTGCACACAGATGTCAATCTTGTTCGATTTTTTGAGATAGATGAGGTTGAGGAGTGTTCTTGAAACATAAAACTTCCCAACATAAATGCACATGCATTTTTATAACGTTTGCATGTTCTTATAACACTTTCACACTAAAGCATGTTCATGTTCTAGGAACACACACACGTTCCTATTGGGCAGGGATAAGCGTCCAACTTCAAGGATTTCATGTAAAAAGAGTATGTTCACTCTCTTAATGCAACGGATATAGAATTTATTATAGACAAAACTTATTTATGAATAAATATGTATAGGGGTTTGGGGATAAATATGTCATAATAATAACCATACTCGGTGTGATATCTAAAAAAACATGTGTTACAAATTGTGTTTATTCTAACATAACAAGGCTTGCATTTATGGAAAGATCTTTGGCCCAAGTTAAGTGCACTGTGTACTGTCTTGAATCTCTCATACAATTTTTTCTATGTAATTTTAAGAAAGTGTTTAGAATGGGGTTCACAATCCTTAGATCCCCTTCTCAATTTTATTACATATTTTTGGTTAGAAGAAGGCCTAGTGTTCTCATGCCATAAATCCTGTACTAGTCCCTTAACTGCTCCAATTAACTTTATTTCAGAACAAGGTAGCCTACCAATGAAGGCTCACAAATTTGTTGTGTCACCTGTATCGAGGCTATCTTGTCTATTAGAATACTTTATATGGGTTTTAATATTACATTTCATGAGATGAGAGGTGTGTTGGAGAAAACAATGTTTTCTTGTGATATTTCTAACATTCATTGTAACAAGACATGTAGGGTTGCATTACGGTCTTTAGAACAGTATTTATTTCCAATTTTTTGAAAAGCATACAAAAGTTTTCTAACAATATCATGACTTGTTTCTAAACTTTTGACTGTTTCAATGCCTAAAATTCTCCTAAAAGAAGTCAAACTTCTAGATTTTAACAAATCAAAAAATAATTCGCATTTAGAGGCATCGTATTTTGGTTCAAAATAATCTTTAATGAATTTATAAGAATGATAAATAATAGTATGGTTAGGAAACTTACCTTCAAGTGATGCTAGACCAATTACATTGGCCTGAATGCATTTATGAGGTCTTTTCCGCACACTGCTCAATCTAGTTAGGGATGATGAATCCCTAGTCTTGCACTCTTGACCTCTATACTATGGATTTATTAATGTTGTATTTTTTTCCCCTTAAATCACCGATGAATAAATTCTGGTAGGTGAGTGGACATGCATATGACTAGTTTCTGGAACATTTGACTATCCAACAAGAGGTTGCACCATAAGAAATTCTTCACCAGAATGGTGTGCACCGATTGTCTCTCTAATTTCATCCATTGTATAATAAACTCCAAGAAAATACTCCATCATGTGGTAATTCAAAACACATTGTCTTGATGCGATACTGATTGGATTTTTCTCTACTAAACTCCTATGCATTGCTTGTGGTGAAGGAGGAGAAAAAACAATGGCATCTATTCCTCTATAAATTGGATTACCCTCTTCAAAAATCCTACGCTTTGACATGTGTAACCTTGCCTTTTCTCTTTCTTCATATACCTTTTCAATGGGTATTTGTTTCCTTTAGGAATTTATATATTGATTCCATCAGTTTCCCATGTTTAAAGAGTAAAATTGGCTTCCAAGCACCCCGGGGCAAATTTATCTTGGAATTACAAAACAAGACACAACTAACAATTCCAATTCCAATTGGACAAATTTGTCGTGGTATTAAATAATAAGACACAACTAACAATTTCAATTGGACATTTTTGTCTTGGTATAACACAAGAATACACAACTAATAATTCCAATTTCGATTGGACAAATTTGTCTTGGTATTACAAAATAAAACACAAATAACAATTCCAATTCCAATTGGACAAATTTATCATGGTATTACACAAGAAGGTACAACTAGAAATTCCAATTGGACATATATGTCTTGGCATTAAACAAGAAGAAACAACTAACAATTCCAATTGGACAAATTTGTCTTGTTATTACACAAGAAGACACAACTAACACTTCAAATTGGACATATTTGACTTGGTATTACACAAGAAGACACAACCAACAATTACGATTCAACTTGGACAATTTTGTCTTCCAATTCTTCCCACAATTGTCTTGCAATAACACAAAATTGTCTATGAATTAAACGACAATACCAAAAGATAAAAATCTATTTGTTCGTTCCATTTTTGCACATAGATGTCAAGCTTGTTCAATTTTTTGAGATAGATGAGGTTGAGGACTGTTCGTGAAACATAAAAGTTCCCAACATAAATGCATATGCATTTTTATAACGTGTGCATGTTCCTATAACAATTGCGCACTAAAGCATCTTCATGTTCTAGGAACGCACACACGTTTCTATTGGGCAGGGATAAGCGGCCAACTTCAAGGATTTCAAGTCCAAAGAGTCTTTTCACTCTCTTAATGCAACGGATATAGAATTTATTATAGAAAAAACTTATTTATGAATAAATATGTATAGGGGTTTGGGGATAAATATGTCATAATAATAACCATACTCGGTGTGATATCTAAAAAAACCTGTGTTACCAATTGTGTTTATTCTAACATAACAAGGCTTGCATTTATGGAAAGATCTTTGGCCCAAGTTAAGTGCAATGTGTACTGTCTTGAATCTCTCGTACAATTTTTTCTATGTAATTTCAAGAAAGTGTTTAGAATGGGGTTTACAATCCTTAGATCCCCTTCTCAATTTTATTACATATTTTTGGTTAGAAGAAGGCCTAGTGTTCTCATGCCATAAATCCTCTACTAGTCCCTTAACTACTCCAATTAACTTTATTTCAGAACAAGGTAGCCTACCAATGAAGGCCCACAAATTTGTTGTGTCACCTGTATCGAGGCTATCTTGTCTATTAGAATACTTTCTAAGGGTTTTAATATTACATTTCATGAGATGAGAGGTGTGTTGGAGAAAACGATGTTTTCTTGTGATATTTATAACATTGATTGTAACAAGACATGTAGGGTTGCATTATGGTATTTAGAACAATATTTATTTCCAATTTTTTGAAAAGCATACAGAAGTTTTCTAGCAATATCATGACTTGTTTCTAAACTTTTGACTGTTTCAATGCCTAAAATTCTCCTAAAAGAAGTCAAACTTCTAGATTTTAACAAATCAAAAAATAATTCGCATTTAGAGGCATCATATTTTGGTTCAAAATATTCTTTAATGAATTTATAAGAATGATAAATAATAGTATGGTTAGGAAACTTACCTTCAAGTGATGCTAGACCAATTTCATCCACCTAAATGCATTTAGGAGGTCTTTGCCACACACTTCTCAATCTAGTTAGGGATGATGAATCCCTAGTCTTGCACTCTTGACCTCTATACTATGGATTTATTAATGTTGTATTTTTTACCCCTTAAATCACCGATGAATAAATTCTGGTAGGAGAGTGGACATGCACATGACTAGTTTCTGGAACATTTGACTATCCAACAAGAGGTTGCACTATAAGAAATTCTTCACCAGAATGGTGTGCACCGATTGTCTCTCTAATTTAATCCATTGTATAATAAACTCCAAGAAAATACTCCATCATGTGGTAATCCACAACACGTTGTCTTGATGAGATACTGATTGGATTGGTCTCTACTAAACTCCTATTATTTGCTTGTGGTGAAGGAGGAGAAACAACAATGGCATCTATTTCTCTATAAAATGGATTACCCTCTTCTAAAATCCTACGCTTTGACATGTGTAACCTTGCCTTTTCTCTTTCTTCATATACCTTTTCAATGGGTATTTGTTTCCTCTAGTAATTTATATATTGATTCCATCAGTTTCCCATGTTTAAAGAGTAAAATTGGCTTCCAAGCACACCATGACAAATTTGTTTTGGTATTACACAAGAAGACACAACTAACAATTCCAATTCCAAGAGGACAAATTTATCTTGGAATTTCAAAACAAGACACAACTAACAATTCCAATTCCAATTGGACAAATTTGTCTTGGTATTACATAATAAGACACAACTAACAATTTCAATTGGACAATTTTGTCTTGGTATTACACAAGAATACAAAACTAATAATTCCAATTTTTATTGGACAAATTTGTCTTGGTATTACACAAGAAGACACAAATAAAAATTCCAATAACAACTGGACAAATTTATCATGGTATTACACAAGAAGACACAACTAGAAATTCCAATTGGACAAATATGTCTTGGCATTACACAAGAAGAAACAACTAACCATTCCAATTGGACAAATTTGTCTTGGTATTACACAAGAAGACACAACTAACAATTCAAATTGGACATATTTGACTTGGTATTACACATGAAGACACAACCAACAATTACGATTCAACTTGGACAATTTTGTCTTCCAATTCTTCCCACAATTGTCTTGCAATAACACAAAATTGTCTATGAATTAAACAACAAGACAAAAAGATAAAAAAAACTATTTGTTCTTTCTATTTTTGCACACAGATGTCAAGCTTGTTCGATTTTTTGAGATAGATGAGGTTGAGGAGTGTTCTTGAAACATAAAAGTTCCCAACATAAATGCACATGCATTTTTATAACGTGTGCATGTTCGTATAACACTTGTGCACTAAAGCATGTTCATGTTCTAGGAATGCACACATGTTCCTATTGGGCAGGGATAAGCACCCAACTTCAAGGATTTCAAGTAAAAAGAGTACGTTCACTCTCTTAATGCAACGGATATAGAATTTATTATAGACAAAACTTATTTATGAATAAATATGTATAGGGGTTTGGGGATAAATATGTCATAATAACAACCATACTCAGTGTGATATCTAAAAAAACCTGTGTTACCAATTGTGTTTATTCTAACATAACAAGGCTTGCATTTATGGAAAGATCTTTGGCCCGAGTTAAGTTCACTGTGTACTGTCTTGAATCTCTCATACAATTTTTTCTATGTAATTTCAAGAAAGTGTTTAGAATGGGGTTCACAATCCTTAGATCCCCTTCTCAATTTTATTACATATTTTTGGTTAGAAGAAGGCCTAGTGTTCTCATGCCATAAATCCTCTACTAGTCCCTTAACTGCTCCAATTAACTTTATTTCAGAACAAGGTAGCCTACCAATGAAGGCCCACAAATTTGTTGTGTCACATGTATCGAGGCTATCTTGTCTATTAGAATACTTTCTAAGGGGATTAATATTACATTTGATGAGATGAGAGGTGTGTTGGAGAAAACGATGTTTTCTTTTGATATTTCTAACATTGATTATAACAAGACATGTAGGGTTGCATTACGGCCTTTAGAACAATATTTATTTCCAATTTTTTGAAAAGCATACAGAAGTTTTCTAACAATATCATGACTTGTTTCTAAACTTTTGACTGTTTCAATGCCTAAAATTCTCCTAAAAGAAGTCAAACTTCTAGATTTTAACAAATTAAAAAATAATTCGCATTTAGAGGCATCGTATTTTGGTTCAAAATATTCTTTAATGAATTTATAAGAATGATAAATAATAGTATGGTTAGGAAACTTACCTTCCAGTGATGCTAGACCAATTTCATCCACCTGAATGCATTTAGGAGGTCTTTGCCACACACTGCTCAATCTAGTTAGGGATGATGAATCCCTAGTCTGACACTCTTGACCTCTCTACTATGGATTTATTAATGTTGTAGTTCTTTCCCCTTAAATCACCGATGAATAAATTCTGGTATGAGAGTGGACACTTGCATGACTAGTTTCTGGAACATCTGACTATCCAACAAGAGGTTGCACCATAAGAACTTCTTCACCAGAATGGTGTGCACCGATTGTCTCTCTAATTTCATTGATTGTATAATAAACTCCAAGAAAATACTCCATCATGTGGTAATCCACAACATGTTGTCTTGAATAGTTACTGATTAGATTGGTCTCTACTAAACTCCTATGCTTTGCTTGTGGTGAAGGAGGAGAAACAAAGATGGAATCTATTCCTCAATAAATTGGATTACCCTCTTCTAAAATCCTACGCTTTGACATGTGTAACCTTGCCTTTTCTCTTTCTTCATATACCTTTTCAATGGGTATTTGTTTCCTCTACGAATTTATATATTGATTCCATTAGTTTCCCATGTTTAAAGAGTAAAATTGGCTTCCAAGCACCCCATGACAAATTTGTTTTGGTATTACACAAGAAGACACAACTAACAATTCCAATTCAAAGAGGACAAATTTATCTTGGAGTTACAAAACAAGACACAACTAACAATTCCAATTCCAATAGGACAAATTTGTCTAGGTATTACATAATAAGACACAACTAACAATTTCAATTGGACAATTTTTTCTTGGTTTTAGACAAGAATACACAACTAATAATTCCAATTTCGATTGGACAAATTTGTCTTGGTATTACACAAGAATACACAAATGACAATTTCGATTCCAATTGGACAAATTTATCATGGTATTACGCAAGAAGACACAACTAGAAATTCCAATTGGACAAATATGTCTTGGCATTACACAAGAAGAAACAACTGACAATTCCGATTAGACAAATTTGTCTTGGTATTACACAAGAAGACACAACTAACAATTCAAATTGGACATATTTGACTTGGTATTACACAAGAAGACACATCCAATAATTACGATTCAACTTGGACAATTTTGTCTTCCAATTCTTCCTACAATTGTCTTGCAATAAGACAAAATTGTCTATGAATTAAACAACAATACAAAAAGATAAAAAAACTATTTGTTCTTTCTATTTTTGCAAAAAGATGTCAATCTTGTTCGATTTTTTGAGATAGATGAGGTTGAGGAGTGTTCTTCAAACATAAAGTTCCCAACATAAATGCACATGCATTTTTATAACGTGTGCATGTTCCTATAACACTTGCGCACTAAAGCATGTCCATGTTCTAGGAACGCACACACGTTCCTACTGGGCAGGGATAAGTGCCCAACTTCAAGGATTTCAATTCAAAAGAGTACGTTCACTCTCTTAATGCAACAGATATAGAATTTATTATAGACAAAACGTATTTATGAATAAATATGTATATGGGCTTGGGGATAAATATGTCATAATAATAACCATACTCGGTGTGATATCTAAAAAAACCTGTGTTACCAATTGTGTTTATTCTAACATAACAAGGCTTGCATTTATGGAAAGATCTTTGGCCCAAGTTAAGTGCAATGTGTAATGTCTTGAATCTCTCATACAATTTTTTCTATGTAATTTCAAGAAAGTGTTTAGAATGGGGTTCACAATCCTTAGATCCCCTTCTCAATTTTATTACATATTTTTGGTTAGAAGAAGGCCTAGTGTTCTCATGCCATAAATCCTCTACTAGTCCCTTAACTGCTCCAATTAACTTTATTTCAGAACAAGGTAGCCTACCAATGAAGGCCCACAAATTTGTTGTGTCACCTGTATCGAGGCTATCTTGTATATTAGAATACTTTCTAAGGGTTTTAATATTACATTTCATGAGATGAGAGGTGTGTTGGAGAAAACGATGTTTTCTTGTGATATTTCTGACATTGATTGTAACAAGACATGTAAGGTTGCATTACGGTCTTTAGAACAATATTTATTTCCAATTTTTTGAAAAGCATACATAAGTTTTCTAACAATATCATGACTTTTTTCTAAACTTTTGACTGTTTCAATGCGTAAAATTCTCCTAAAAGAAGTCAAACTTCTAGATTTTAACAAATCAAAAAATAATTCGCATTTAGAGGCATCGTATTTTGGTTCAAAATATTCTTTAATGAATTTATAAGAATGATAAATAATAGTATGGCTAGGAAACTTACCTTCAAGTGATGCTAGACCAATTTCATCCACCTGAATGCATTTAGGAGGTCTTTGTTGCACACTGCTCAATCTAGTTAGGGATGATGAATCCCTAGTCTGGCACTCTTGACCTCTCTACTATGGATTTATTAATGTTGTAGTTCTTTCCCCTTAAATCACCGATGAATAAATTCTGGTAGGAGAGTGGACATGTGCATGACTAGTTTCTGGAACATCTGACTATCCAACAAGAGGTTGCACCATAAGAAATTCTTCACTAGAATGGTGTGCACCGATTGTCTCTCTAATTTCATCCATTATATAATAAACTCCAAGAAAATACGCCATCATGTGGTAATCCACAACACGTTGTCTTGATGAGATATTGATTGGATTGGTCTCTACTAAACTCCTATGCTTTGCTTGTGGTGAAGGAGGAGAAAGAACAATGGCATCTATTCCTCTATAAATTGGATTACCATCCTCTAAAGTCCTACGCTTTGACATGTGTAACCTTGCCTTTTCTCTTTCTTCATATACCTTTTCAATGGGTATTTGTTTCCTCTAGGAATTTATATATTGATTCCATCAGTTTCCCATGTTTAAAGAGTAAAATTGGCTTCCAAKCACCCCARGACAAATTTGTTTTGGTATTACACAAGAAGACACAACTAACAATTCCAATTCCAAGAGGACAAATTTATCTTGGAATTACAAAACAAGACACAACTAACAATTCCAATTCCAATTGGACAAATTTGTCTTGGTATTACATAATAAGACACAACTAACAATTTCAATTCGACAATTTTGTCTTTGTATTACACAAGAATACACATCTAATAATTCCAATTTCGATTGGATAAATTTGTCTCTGTATTACACAAGAAGACACAAATAACAATTCCAATTCCAATTGGACAAATTTATCATGGTATTACACAAGAAGACACAACTAGAAATTCCAATTGGACAAATATGTCTTGGCATTACACAAGAAGAA
>JZKD02S1673605.1:405097-424208 GCA_000966675.3 Picea glauca
AGAGAGAGAGAGAGAGAGAGAGATAATGGGGTATATATAGGAAAAGATAACAATGGGGGGTAGTGGGGAAAAGAGAGGGAGGGAGATACAATGAGAAAGAGAGGGAGGGTTAGATGAAATAGAGAGAGGGAGGTGAGAGAGAGACAAAAGGAGGGAGGGAGGGATCCCACAAGAGAAAAATATATGGAGAGAGAGAGAGGGTAGAGGTATACAAGGGGATGAAGTAGAGAGAAAATAAGAGAAGAATAAAAGTCAAGAGTGATATGGAAATAGATAGAGAGTGGGGGGGTAGAGAGAGAGGGAGGTAGAATGAGGGGAAGAGAGAAAGAGGAAGTGAGGGAGAGAGAAGGAGGGGAAGAGAGAGAGTGAGAGTGAGACTAAAAATGAGGATATATATATAGAGGTGGTATATGAGATAACAAGAGGATAGATAGTGGGAGGGAGGGGGAGAGAGAGGGAGGAGGGGGGTAGAGAGAGAGTGTGTGTGAGTGTGAGAGGGGTGATGGGTATTCTATATGTAATAATTCACCTCAATTAAATTGTCAACCCAGGGTAAGTAAACTTAGAGTTGTGGCATAGTATGAGCCAAGGTAGAAAGAAAATATAATGGAAAGATTAACTAGCTAACGAGATGGTTTACCCTAGGGATCAACACTCTTTTAAATTTCAATTCTAATTTTTAAAAAGATGAATTTTAAAATCTGTTTAAAGAAAATATTCTATGTAAAGCAACCTTTAACTAATGAGCTTCAATAAATTCTAGAACTATGAACTATTTGATCTAAGTAGATTTAAACAATCTAGGACTATGAACTGTTTAATCTATCTCTAAATAAGAAAATAACAAGTAATCTATTTAATGTATCTATTCAATCTATCTTTGAATAAGAAAATAACAAGTAATCTACTTCTGATCTATTTTATCTATTTATTTAATCTACCTCTGAATGATCAAGCAAGTAATCCAGTAAGCAAATAATTTGTCAAAACTATCTTTACAAGTGAACTATATTCTTAAAGTAAAAACTCACAATTATTTCTATCTTGAAGATAATAAACACTAATCTACTTAACTGAAAGCAAGCGTGTTGTGATAGTATTCAAATGTGATGATTTTGTCTACGATACAAAATGACATGACGATGGAATCTAACTACTAATGGCAATTCAAGTGGAATTAACCCAATGCTAACTTCTACAGAGAAATGCAAAGTATGGATAAGGCAGTCTATAGAAAGTTGTCAGACAGTTGGCTTAGGTTGATGGATAGTTTGTATGGATTGTTGGATGTCATTTATTTCAACCATTGGAGAGTGATATTGTAGATTGATGTCAACCCTTAGTGATTGATTGCAACCCTTGGAGAAAGTCTGGTAGAGAATTCCTATAGCACAAAGGTTTGGGTAATGAACCCAAGTTTGTTTGATGTATAATAGTATGATTTTTAATACATTTGAAGGTAATACTATTCTATATGGCTAGTATATGTCATTCCATTTCTGATGGTATGTGGAACGCTGCATAACTCCTCACAGTTAGAGAGTTATGGCTTTGTGAAGTTGGACAACCCGGGTTTGGGTAATGGACCCAAGTTTGTTTGATGGATAATGGTATGAGTTTTGATATATTTTCAGGTAATACTCTTCTATATGGATATTAAATTTCATTCCATTTCCGGTGGTATGCAGAATGTCACATAACTCCTCACGGTTAGAGAGTTATGGGCATGTGAAGTTGGAGAACCCTCATGAGTCATCTAGAAGCCCCAAAAGGTCAAAGTGGTTTGAGAGATTTTAGAAGGTAAATAATAAAGTGAATTGATGAGTGTACTATAATTCAAAGTGAATAAAAATGAAATTATTTAAATAATAAATTGAATTGATGAGTGTACTATAATTCAAAGTGAATAAAAATGAAATTATTTAAATAATAAAGTTAATGGAAAAATTACTAAGTTGACAAGTGGTTAGAAGTGGGTTAGCCCTAAAATAAGGAATTTGGGTTAAGATGGTTAAAAGGTAACCCCTTGAGGAAGCTACATGAAATTATAAAGAACCCTCATGAGTCATCTAGAAGCCCCAAAAGGTCAAAGTGGTTTAAGAGATTTTATAAGGTAAATAATAAAGTGAAGTGATGAGTGTACTATAATTCAAAGTGAATAAAAAAGAAATTATTTAAATAATAAAGTTAATGGAGAAATTATTAAGTTGACAAGTGATTAGAAGTGGGTTAGCCCTAAAATAAGGAAATTGGGTTAAGATGGTTAAAAGGTAACCCCTTGAGGAAGCTACATGAAATTATAAATAAGAGGCAAAGATCTCTCTTTTTAATGACACTTGAGCATATTGAATATCTACAAGTGACTGAGGTAACAAAAGGATATATAAGCCAAATTTTAGAGGGAAGGTGAAGTAAATAAGGCTGAAATTCAAGGGAGGATAATTGATTTTGATGATTCATTCTAAGGTATGCTATTTACACATCATCTCACCATTTTTGAATTTTTTTTTTCTAGAATGATTTAGACCGTGAAATTGGGAGGCCATTGAGGAAACATATCCAAGTAGTTGTGATAAACATTTAAGCTTGTGGGTCATTGTATTTTTGGAGTTACACTCCATGGAATATAGGGTTTGTGGATAGTCCTGAAACTAGTCTAAAACAGGGGTTTTGGGTAAAAACATCATAACTTCTTCATAACAGATCCAAATGTAGTAAGACTAAATTTATTGGTTAGAGTATTGTCTTTAGTATTCTATGTACAATTTTTAGATCCAAAAAACAAATATTCCGTGCGGGGCACACTCTACAAGTTCTCTCTCTAGAATAAGCCCAAATTCAACAAGGTACGCCATTTTTTATATAAATCCTTTTCTGAGAGGTTCCAAGTAGTGACACCTAGAGGAATTGCATAAAACACATTGAAGAACATTGTGTACTATTTTCATATCTTTATTCATTATAGGTACATAGTTATGATTATTTCAAGTTAGGGTTGTTGACCAATCCAAAACTAGTCATGTGAGACTAAAGTAAAGTTTGATGAAAATGCTAGTCTCTTGTTGTTAAAGTTAGGTATGTGATCATATACACCAAGTCTATTACAAAGTTACAAATCAGATTTGGATGAATAAATTGATGAGGGATTTTGGTTGAGGTACATGTTGGGTACATGGTTGAGACAAGTAGTTGATGAGTTGGAACATACATGAGGTGTATAGTTGATGATGTTGGTACATATTGATGAGTCATGGTTGATGCGTAGTTGATACATGATTGGTACATACTTGGTACATGGTTGGAGACATTTTTTAGTAGTATTGTTGACACATGGTTTATGGATGATGTAGCATACTTGTATTGGTATATTATTAGAAGCACATATTGATCTTGGTGATGATTATGAGTTGTTGTGTTATGCTTGGTTGTTGCACATATTTGATATTTGTATTGGTTATTGATATTGTTGAGTAGATTTTATTTGGTTGATAAGATTGATGAGACATGTTGTTGTGATATGTTGTTTGGACAGGTTATTTGTACAGGTTTGGTGCATGGTTGATGCACTTGTTCATGGTACAAGTTGAGGTACATGTTGGTGCATGGTTGATGAAGTTGTTTATGGTACAGGTTGATTACAAGTTGTTTGGTATAGGTTGGTGCATGGTTGATGCACTTGTTTATGACACATGTTGATTACAGGTTGAGGTACAGGTTGATGCATGGTTGATGCATGGTTCAGGTTATTGGTACAGGTTGTTTGGTGTAGGTTGATTGGTACAATATTACAGTAGTATATATCACAGTGATAGTGTTATAGTGGTTCCATAATTTTATTTATACATCAGGGCAGCTGGACGAGGAAGGAAAAGTGGTTGTAGCCACCTTCCAGTTTTAGCAGGAGAACATAGGGTGTTTTAGCCTCCTTCTAGTTGTAGATGGAGAATTGGGGAGTTGGATCTTCCCTTAGGTTGTAGCCTGAGAAACTAGGGGGTTGGAGCCTCCTTCCAGTTGCAGTTGGAAAAAAAGGACGTTGGTGCTTCCAATGAATGTAATTCTTAAATACATATAAGAAAAAGTATTATGTGGTTTTCTCCTGCTTTGGGTTTCCACATAAAACACTGGTGTATTGTGGATGTGTGTGATTTATCATCTGTTCATTGTTTATTTACTCCACAACTATTGGATGATAATAATACATTGATATAACACTTGAATTTTATGGTGAAAAGGGATTAAATTTCTCTATTACTGATTCACCCCCCCTCTAAGTAATCCAACAATTGGTATCAGTGCAAATTCCTTCAGGAAATATTTTAACCACTGGAAGAAGATCATGGATTATTCTGAGAATTTAGTACCAATGTTTAATGGTCAAAATGGTTTTAAGTATGAGATGTGGAGCAGAAGGAAAAAAGTGTTTTTACAGGAACAGGGACATTATATTTGGCTATCAGTTGTTACATGATATGATAGTTCAAAAAGGGTAAAGACTGCATCCAAGAAGGAATTGAAGAAGAATAAAAAAATAGTAATGGATTTCATCTGGGAAGGATTACCTAATTTGGTAAGAGAAAAGGTTGGTAAATATTCATCAGCCAAAGAAATTTGGGATAAGTTACATGAAATATATTATTCACCCATCGTAGATTCAGAAAATGCCAAAGAAGATGTAGATACAAATCAAGAAGAATTATGTTCACTATGTGAAACAAATTCAGAAGATGAAGAGTACATAATCACCAGAGGTATGTTGTTTTTCTTTAATTGTGAAAAACATGGACATATTGAAATAGAATGCCATGAAGGAAATGAGACAGAAAAACTAATTGAAAAGGAAGAGAATTATGAAGTAGAATTGATTAGTTCTTTAGATGAATTAAGAGAAGAAAACAATTCACTCAAGAAATTATTAATGAAACAGAAGGAATATGTTCACATTTTTGAAGAAGCCCAGTAGGTCATCGAGAACTTAAGAACTCATCTAGAAGAAGACAGAAATATTGAAGAAAATCTTGAATATCAAAAGCAGTATTTGGAATCCAACATAGAAGCACAGAAGGAAGAAGCAGAAATGAGAGAGAAGATATTAACAGATCATCTTAAAGAAATAAATAATGATCTAAACCATCTTGAGGCAGAGTTTGGTCTAGAAGAGAAGGGACTTGAAGAAGATATAATCACATTAAAAAATCATCTTGAAGAATCTAAAATAACAGAAGAAGTCATGAAGTCTAAGATAATGAAGAAAGACGAAGAAGTTGAGAAGCTTGAAGAGGAAGTTGTCACATTGAGAAGTAAAATCATCAAGCTCAACAAGAATGTTGAAGAGACAGAAACATCCACATCATTTATAGAGAATGAAGAGAAGCACTCAAGGTTGCTAGAAAAGAAGAATGAAGAAAATAGAAAGAGTTATGTAGAAGTAATCAAAGGAAGGAATCATGGTCAGTCGGATTCTAAGAAAACTATTGAAGATACATCTTCAAGAAGACCATTCATGTTCAAGCCACCAAGAGGCTTCAATAATGATCATGATCAGTCAAGGAAGAAATTCAGAAGGACTACACCACAAAGAAGATCATTAAATCCCAGGTATGCAAATTTCTTTTATGGTCATTTTTTTTATTGTACTAATTTTGGACATAAAGTTGCATATTGCAAGTATTATAAAAGAAATGTTCAAGAAAGAAGTGGATATGTGGCCCCATGTAACATTGAATGTTACAAATTTCATAACTATGGACACATAGCTAGTGATTATAGAAGCATGATCAATACTTCCATGAAAGAGAACACTAATATCAGATATAAGAAAGTATGGATAAGAAAACATGAAGAACAGATGAACAAATACCAGGTCCCAGAGATAGCAAGATTGGCAATAAAACGAGATGAAGAAAATTATATAGAGAAAAAGAAATTTGTCAGATACAAAAAGGTTTGGAAAATAACTGAAAGAAAAGAAGGACAGGTAAATAAGGAACAGGTTCAAGATATTGTACTTTTAGTAATTGTAGTGAAACATGAAACCACAAACAGAAAGAAAGAAGTCAGAGCTTAGAGAGATGATGAATCTACCAATGAAGATGATGATGAATACACATCAAAGAAGGAATTGTTTTGATCCATCTAAACTAGATACTCCCAGGTAATATGAATATTAGATAGAGGGAGTCTATGTAATAGCTGTGACAGACCAAAGAACCATCATTCGAGCAGCTTGCAGAGTTTGAGAAGACAAATCCAGAGCAGTTAGTTAGAAGAAGTACAATTTGATGGATTAATCAAGACTTCATGATAGTATAGTGATAAATGGGTCAGCATTATAAACAGTTGTGCAAGTAGAGTCTTGGACAGTATGGACGAGAGCATGGATTCATAGATTGGTTCAAAGAATGGTTCAAGGATAAAGGAACATTATCATAATGGATGATAATTACACATGAAATGGATCGAACAATGCTAATGGATTCCAAATTGACATATTGTTTTGGACACTGTTATAACCCTAAATTGCTCTACATATGCATACCTGGCATCAGGCCCTCTTACTTGCTATTTTTGTCAAGCTGTCACTGAGTTGCTCTTCTTAAAAACACTATTTTTGAATATGTACATGCCCTGCACCGTTATTGACCACGTATGCACACTTGCTTCACCACTACAACCCACGTGCGTATGCTTGTTGCGCCACCACAACCCACGTATACTCACAAAAGTTGCAAAAATTAAAAATTTGCAAGGAATTTGTTGATATTAAGGGTTGTTGGGTAGTTTCCCAACTGTCCCACCGCCTATAACCCATCAACCAATCAAATAAACATCCTTTTGTCATATAAAAGGAGTTGTTGGGGTCTCATTCCAAATCCAAGCATAAGAACAATGAAACTCTGCCCGTTTTACATCCCCTCCTTGCCCCAAGAAATTGCATCCACCTTGTGAGATTTTCCTCAGAATTTCCCATTTTTCCCTTTTTCTTCCATCATAAGCCTATTCCATTTCCCCAGAGAGAGGTTAAGAGGAGAAATATACACGGAGGTGAAGTTGGATCTTGGTGAAGAGGAGCCCGAACCAGGTTTGTGGAGCAGTCACAGACCTTGTTGTAAGTAAACATTGTGATATCAATAAAAGGAATACTTCTTCTGTACTGAAATATGATGTGTCAAGAGTTTGTATTTGATTTATTCTTTATTCTAACATCTAACCCATGATTTATATATGAGATGGATTTTTGTAGTTTCCTATTTATCTGTTTGTGAATGCAGATCAACCTTGGGAGGAAGCTTGTAGTCAACGGAGCTATCGAATGCGAGAGGATTGACACCAGACGTGGAGTAAAAGGTAAAGTTTCCTGATCTTTTCACTTTGTCTTTCATATATAAATTTGGGGTATGTTTGGGATATTTAGAAAAGTAGGATACTTTTAGATGGTTAGATATGCCTACATTCTGAACCCTAGTGTAGTCCATAGGGGGGTTTTCCCTACTAGCAGAACTGGCGACCATATTGGGGATGCCTTTAGGGTTTTCGGGGAATTTTTGGGTGTTTGATTGGTTTTATTACCTTTTGAGTTTCTATAAGTTTTTCGAGTCTTTAAGGGATTTTGGTCACCTATTGGTGCCATACCAGTTCTCCCTGCCCTATCAGTCTACCTGTTTATTTTATTTTTTTGAGAAGTTACAGAGGTGTATGTGGCCTAATGTGGGTCTGCACACGTATATACGTGCCCTGCTCTATAGGCAGCCCACATACATATGCAGGCTTCTTAAGTGTCAATAGCATGCCTATGTCAAGAAATTTTTATTTAAGAAGAGGCAATCAATCTCTTCCCTGATTGAAGTCATACTTCTTAGGGTTTCTTGATTAAGTATAGTGTCTCTGTTGTTACAGTTGTAGCATGGGTTTGGTGTCAGTTTGCTTATCTTTTTAAAGATTTCTTGTGTTTTCTTTGAAATGGTTTTAGACGAGTCTGTGAGTCTTTGATCAACCTATTTGGTGTCTTCAGTGACTCCCTACAATCCATAGTGGGCCAGAGGTCAGTTTCAGTATTGTCTTGTATTTTACTTTTTCCCCTTTCGCTTGCTTTAAAGAAAATAAAAAATGATTTATTTCGAGTTTTCTTGTTTTAAGCATATCAAAATAAATAAATAAATATTTTGTTTCTTTGTTTGGTTAAGTACTTGGGTTGATTATTTTTCTTGTTAGGAGAAAGAGTTCTTTTCTTAATTTCTTTACTTATTTCTTAGAACATTAAGTAGCTCGTAATCAAGCGGAATTTCATTTTAGGTTTTCCTTTAAAAGATATTAGAAAAAAAAAGCATTTATGAAAAGTTGGTTAAAGAGTTAGTTGCAAATATTTGTTTGTGAAATAGAAGTAATTTTTCTTTCAGTTTCATGTTTTTCTCCTTCTTCATCTCTCAAAACACACCACTAGTTTCATTGTCGTTTCCTTGACTTAAAACAAGCCATTTAAAATTAACGCTAATTTAAAATCAACTAGACTTTATGTTTGTAGGGTCAATCAACTAGTCTAGGCTAGAGCCTTGATTTAGGTTGGAGAGGAAACTCTTCAAGGCTTACAAACAAACATTGGAGTCAGAGTTAGGGAGTGTAAAAAGTCCAGTAAACATGAAATTTATTTGGGACCCCCGCCTAACATAGGGGATAAACATGAGGTCATGTATGGAAAGGTAGCATAGATAAACCCTCCAAAGCCGGACCAAGCGTAGTGGGGAACACACATAGAGTACTTGTCATGGGATGCTGTCAGTTGCATTTTCCTACAGAGGTTTGTGGATCTCAAATCCGTTCGAGGTCCTCAGTTTTCTTTCGGACCACTTTCTTTAGATACCCTTGATAGGTTTCAGGATTGATACCTTACTCATTGCAGTCCACCGATTGTTGACTGTACCCTCCCGGTGACTGCTCGCAAGTTGGAAACCTACTTGCATTTATTCTAGATACTTACATAGGTGACTGCAGGGGTATATCACGGTACATAGGGTAGATGTCAGGCCATGCTTTGAAGATTATACCTGGAGGGTGATTTCGTATTCGAGTTGCACTTGCACCGTTAAGTTTCTCTAGTGTTGGTTGGTGTAATTGTTCTTCCAACTAGATAGTGGTTTGATTTCTTTATATCATAGGAACTTTTCTAGTGTGTGCTAGTTTTCAACGTTAGTAAAAGCCTTACTGTGTCGTTGATATTTTCACAAAGTTGAATATCATGAGTTCCTTCAGTCGTGGAGGATTCAGGGCCTTCTGTTGGTTACATTGGAGCCACTATTGCCACTGTTATGGTGAAGACTTGACAAGCAAGGGTCATTTGAGGCGACCGGGTCATAGGAAACTATGTTTGAGCCATCCCCGATAAGAGAACACTCGAATCCGGAGGAACCAACTATTTATGACCTTGGAGTGGAAGCTCTCAGGAATTTTAAGCCTCTGATCAATGAATTATCAGTGCCACTTTTGATATGACTTTATCCTCCAAGGGTAACACATCATGAGCATCAGATAGTCCTGCAAGAAAATATGGAAGAAAATGCTACTACTTTGTCAAGGAGTCCTCAGACTCCCTCAATGGCTTCCACCACTGGGGGCATTCCACCTCCTAACCCACCTTCGTCAGTCCATACCAGCATGATCTTGACCGCCTCTACTTCAGGAAACAGTCTGATTTTGTCTATGGCAATGATCATTTCTCCTTTCACCCAGAGTGTGACGGGCCCCCCATTTTTATATAGGATGCTCGACTTTGATACAAACTATGTCCTCACCTACTCCACCCTACAGAGCATGAGTATTGGCGAAGGGAGCTCAAACACAACTTTTTAAGGGTCCATGGGGGCAAACACAACCCCTTATCATGCTATTCATTACGGTGGGGGTCATATACCTACTTTGTCCCCCTCGCTCAGTGGTGCTCCCCAGTAGCCCGTCTGGTTGAACATGAACTACAACTTGTTTGGAGTAGGCAGTTTAGTACCTTCTTCCTACACCACATCGTTGGGTTCATTGTCATTCTCTTTGTTTGATGTGTTTGGTAATAACTCTTTCTCACCAGCTATCATCTCGGTCGGGGGAAACCTTGGGTTTGGAAAATATAATCCTGTGCAGGGTACTAATCCTACACAAGGGGAAAACACATGAGTATTCTCCTCACAAGGAATATGGAATCCATGGTAGGGATCAGTTCCCTCGTTAGGTATGTCAACCGAGGGAAACCCCTTCCATGGTCAATGGAACCATGGGAAAGGCTCAGTATCTATGCCCACTAGATCGGCAGGGGGAAACCCTTTCCAAAATATTTGGAACACAACATAGGGAGAAATCCCCACCTAGCCCTCAACGTCCAATTACAGGAATCAGTCGATGATGTCCCAACAAACATAGTATCTGTTCATTGGTGAAGGCCATGGTATTTACCAGAAACCTGGTCAACAACCCAACTTTTCCTGGCAGGCTGGTGCCAGTGAAACTCCAGGCTCTTTTCTTCCTGTACATAGTCAACAGCCCAAACTACCATTTCTAGTGATGTTACATTTTCCAGACTTGTCAAGGTTGTTAAACGGCCTCACATGTCATGATCTGCGTTGGCCTCCCAGGCCAAATAACTTTCCCTCGTACATTCTGAAGTTTGAAGGTAAGACTAACAAAGATCCAGCCCATCACGTGACCACTTTTCACCTATGGTGCTCATCGAACTCGCTGCAAGATGAATCCGTACAGTTGTGCATGTTTCAACGCACTCTTATCGAGAGTGTCGTGAAATGGTACATCGAGCTCGACTACTCAAGATACTCTTACTTTAGCGATTTGGAAATGGTATTCCTAAACCATTTTCATCTACCCGTGAGATACAATGTCGGCACTGAATTGCTGGCCAACTTTGAGAAAATGAAGGCCGATCATGATATCTCATATCATATCTGAGAATGGAGACATCGTAAGAGTTTGATAAAAGTATCGGTCCCACCGGATTTCCTGCTGGAGTGGTTCCTTAAGTCTTTGGTACCTCAATTATCTAAGGATGTTGCAAAGTTGAGAGTGTTTTCCGAGGAAGAGGCGATAATGAGAGCTCAAGATCTTGAACTGATATACTCTCAGTCTGGTTTACTCTATGAGATTTTACCAAATGTGCCACTATCCATTCTTGACAAGGCCAGACACAAGTCTAGACCACATGCCAATGGTATAGTTGGTTAAACACAAGAAAATCCCACTGATCAGCTATCAAATCAATTACAACAATTGTCGATACAGTGGACATCAGCCAGCCAGACCTCCGTTTTGGCTACTCCCCCTACTTAAACGTCGAACATACACAGTGTACAGTCGACGAACCCAAAGGTCAACTAGCAGCCTGACGGGAAGAAAAAACAATGAAACAAGAAGGGTAAGGGGGATAAGAAACCCACCAACAATGATGGTGGGGGAAACATAGAGAAGAGAAATTCGAAGTATCTATGTAACCTTTGCATGGAAAACCACTTGACTCACCTGTGCCCTTGTCTTGCAAAGGCCCAGAAGTTATTAGCATAGAAACATCCTATTGTGTTAATGAACCCATTTCCTCATGGGAAAAATTTGACTCAAGCCTCTACAAGTGTGGATGGGGGCAGTCAGCGACCCCCTCCATCTTCTAGTAATCCCTCAGCTGTGAACGTTTATATTTTGAAAGGTGACGCTTTCATAGAAACTAGGGCACACGATTACGAAAATCTAGATTCTACTGAAAAGGGTAAAGAAGTCGTAGACCCATCTGTTCCTCTCCAGATTGAGAATACGATGGGAGAAACAATGACACACATCCTAAAAGGGGCGTTCAAGAAAGCTTCACATAATGCAAATGCAAGGGCCACCCAGAACTACTCTGTGGTGGAGGATTTTTCAAAAACCCCTTGCACAATGTCCTGTTTGGAGGTCCTCCAAAGATTCCCTTCATAAAGAAAATCTTTGTTAGCTTCCTTAGGATCTGTCGAGACTTGTAATTCTAGAATGATCATGCTTGATATGACCGACTTGAAACCTCGTTTCCCATACCACATTTCATTTTAGATAGTAGTGGATTACACCACAAAAAAATTTACTCGAAATATTTTTTGCACGGTAGTTGATGAGGGCACCTCGACATGTGTGATGTCATTGACATGTTGGAAGGTCATTGGCCAACCTATTTTATCTCCATATCCTACTCTTCTTACTACTTTTGACGATCATTCTTTCAGACCACATGGTATCATCTCTTGTTTCCCTGTGCAGTTAGGAGGTAAGATTGTGTGCATTGAATTGAAGTGGTCGATGCGCCTCTCAACTACAACCATATTTTGGGAAGGATTTGGACCTATTCTATGCATACAGTGGTTGCCACGGTTTTCTTGGTCTTATTGTTTCCACATGAGGGTCAGATCATATCTATTGATCAGTTGTTCTTCTCCCATGATAACCCTTCATCGAGGACATCCACATTCCAGATAATTGATAACCCTCAACCCAACGTCATCAAGGTAGGGGTTGTATTGTGCCCACCTTTGATGGGTACCTTCGATTACCCACCTCCTTATGGTGATTTAAAGATCATATTGGTTGTCCCCTACTAGCCTAAGGCTAATATTTTTCAAGTGTCATCATTCTGTATGACTTACTTTAAGGATCTTTGGACTCTTCCTTCCCCATAGGCCGTGATGGAAGGGACAGGGAATTATATCATGGCCATTCCCTTGTGCATGATAGAAGTTGTGTATTCTATTGTCTAGTAATCTTCGGTCAACCCCGATCCGACTCCCACACAGGAGTTAGATCTAGTTCTTGAGCCTATATGGGCTCAAGGTTCCCTCACCACTACAGATGCTTTAGACTTGGTATTTCCCTCTGATGAGGAAACTATAGAGGCATTGGCTGGTCTGGACAGACCCTCAGATGATCTCCATCACATTTTTTATTTTCTCCTAGAGTTAAGAAGAATAGAGGTAGGTGAAATCATGTTGACTATGACTGGAGATAGGCCTTGTCCTATTAATCCTCTGGCTCTGAAAATAGTTTATTCAGAGGGTAATATGGTAAAAATATCTAAAATGATACCTATCAACATATCCAAAACCTCTCGTGTCGTGGAGAATGTCTTCGTTGGAGCATATTTCTCCCTCAAAGATATTCAGATCTATATATATTTATTTAAGGAACTCCACGATGTTTTTTCCTCGTCTTATGAGGAAATGCCAGGCATCAATCCAAGAATCATCGAACATGAGATAATGACTTATCCTAACGCCAAGCCAATCCAACATAATATTTGTTCGTTGAATCCTCAGAAAGCTATAACTATTAAGTATGAAGTAGAGAAACTGCTCAAAGACGGTTTCATCTTCCCCATTCAGTTGACTCAATGGGCATCAAATCCAATTCTAGTTAACAAAAAATACGGTATGATTCAAGTATGCATGGACTTCCATGACTTGAACAAAGCCTGTCCAAAGGATAATTTCCCCACCCCATTCATTGTGTTATCGCATAAAGTTTTCGAGGGCCATAGGTGTGTATCAATATACCCATATTTGTTTCCTTGCCTTGTCTCTCTATATTTCGCAGGCCAGGTATTCAAGTCTTTCCCTTTTTTTTATTTTAACGAGCTGGTTTCCCTTGAGGTATTGCATGAAAATTCCTGGTCTGAAGCTCTCTGCCTATCACCCAAGTCTTTGTTTACAAAGTCTGCAACCATGTATGCTAAGTCAACAGGCTCAAGGAAAGTTTTTATCTGGGTCGTAGATCTCATTAGGAGATCAATGGTGGAAAATAATCACGGGAATCGAGAGTCTAAAATATTGTTAAAAGTGGTTCGTCAAAGGTCCAAAATATCGAAACCTGAAATCAACAGGGACCGTCCAATTTAGAGAGACACGTGGTGTAAGATCATTGATTTCGTAGTTTCACAGAGTGGAAAAGTCAAAGGGCTGAGTCGTGAGGACTCACAAACTCTCGATACCCGAATATTAGATATAGACCATGGATCTTAGAGGGATGCGTGGTGCCAGACCCAAGAATTCATGATTTTGTGAATCAGAGGTCTTAGAATGGAGCACGACACAAGTTTGTGAAGTGAGAAATCATGAAGCACTCAGGGATTAGTCCCATGCTCATAGCCCGTGGTCATATTGAAAGTGGGGCCATAAAGAAGGGTAAGAACCTATTAAGAAGCTGATGAATGAGGTTTTCAAGGAGGAAATTGTGGTTGTCAAATCCAAAGCAAGTCCGATCGTCGATATGAAAGGGCCATTTCCCAAGTTCATGCATCGCGATACTTGGAATGAAGTGGAGTGAAGACTCCCGAAATGAGAAATCATTAAATGCTAGGTTGTGGCCTAGGGTCACATGATGAAGAGGCAGACACTAGGATATCTAGGAGAATGAAGGAAAGGGTGTCGATTTCCCAGAGATTTACAGAGCCTCGAGGTGTCAAGATTGACTTTAAGAAGTCATGGGCACCACCTAGAAACATTCATGGGTGTCAGGCCTTGTATTGATCCCAATGAAGGAAGTTATTGAAGATAGGGATGACAGTTGAGGCCTTGTCTCACCCCATAAATGGAAAGCGTTGCAAAGAGAAGGTATGAAGGAATACTTTCCATCGAAGCTTCCTTTTGGATGGATTTTCTTGTAAAATGCATAACTGCGCATGTATCACATCTGACATGAGAAGGACTACGCAGTCTGATAGAGAGGGCACCGACTGGGAACTTTGAATGCAAGGGTCCAATCACGCTCCTGGTAATTACAATAGCTTTGAGTATATATAATCAATTGTGATATTTTTTTATGGTTGAATGGTTGAACTAGGCTCCCTTCTATTGTAATATGTTTATGAAGAACACTGGTTCTCTGGTGATGAATTTTTTTTAAGACATCTTGGTTAATCTAAGTCATCTTTCTTACTCCATCTTATTTGCCTCTGATATTGAGAGATTTCATGAATGACTGATTCACATGAATTGTTGTAACTATATTATGATGAATGTTTTATTATAGTGTTGTTATAATGTCTTTCAGTTTCCTTGAAAATTTGAATTCAAGAGGATCTTGTGTTTGAGTATTTTCCTCCTTAGGCTACTGGAAGACCTAATGTCCATAGCAAAACTCTACACTCTACTCACCAAAGTCTTCCCTATAGTCACCCTTACTCCAACTTACTCACCGAAGTTGATACGAGACCTCAATTGCTTGTACATGCCAGCCCATATTTTCCGAGTTTGAACATTATTATCATTGATTCCTCTCCATTCAATCACCTAAAACTCATTTACATTTACTGTATAAACTGATGGGTACTGGGCTTACCTTAAATGCAATTTGAAGGTGACTTCTAGTGATAACATTTTTGGCACTATTTCCGGGGAATGAATTGAAGACATTTCCTTGGGATAGAATGACAAATAAGCTTTGATTCAGAAGGTGCATCAGATATCAGTACCATTAAATATTGCAACTTGCACCTGCGACTCCACTGTTTCGAATCAACTACTTCAGCTATGGATCCTAAAGGAAAAGACATGAGGTCCACTCCACTGCTGCCTCTAGCAATGTCTGAAGATGGCCCAGAGAAAATTATCAAAAAGGGAAATACCGCTAAAAAAGGTACATTCATTGTTGTACCAAGTTTTTCTGACAATTTTCATAATCCCTCTTTACAAAATCCATTAACCATTTTTGATACTTCTATTATACAAACTGTTGGAGTTTCAAGAAATTTAAATTTTGGGAGTTTTCCTACCAATTTTTCCCCTCCTATTCTTGGTTTGGAAGGAGAGATTTTTGACACCCCTTTCTCCCCCGAAGTTGTGAAGTGGAAGGAGAGAGATTTGACCTTATAAGACTTTCCTACTTCTCCTCCTATTAGATTTGTTGCAGCTATGGAAGGGGAAACCTCTATTACCTCTAGCCCCTCATCTTTATCTCCTAACACTCAACCTTTTCCTTTTTCTCCTAGAAGCACAACCCCAGTCTCACCTATCCAAACTCCATCTTCTCCTGGTTCTCCTCTAGTTCACACTCCAATGGTAGGATAAAATCCCCCCAGAACTAGGATAGGAGTTATAACAACCACTAGATATTCCCCTCTTGTTTTGCCTCATCCTTTGAATGCCCTGTTAGACAATTGAGAGGGGGGGGGTGAATCAGTTGTTACTGTGCTTAAACAATTATGGTTCTTTTAAACTCTTTGTAGAGACACTAAATGATGATCACAATAATGCAGGGAAATAAACAATGGAACTTTCAGCATCATTCACATATATGAGAAACACAGAGACATATATTTCTCGAGGAAACCCATGCAGGGTAAAAACCTCTTTTTCTATATATGATAAGTAATGGTTACATTCTTTACAGTATCATACATATGAGAACCAACTCATAATGAGGATACAACCTCAGTTTTGCAAGCTGAAACTTGTTGAGAGCACCAACTCTATGTTTTCTCTAGCACCCACTAGAGGGAAGCACCAACCCCCTGGTTTCTCTAGCACCAACTAGAAGGAAGCACCAAATCCCTGGTTTTTCTAGCACCAACTAGAAGGAAGCACCAATTCCCTGTGTTCAAGCACCCACTTGAACCTTTGAGGACATAAGTCCTCCCTAGCTCCTCCCAACCACCCTAAAATATAAATATTTGCTACTGAAACTTATTACAGTGATATGATGTTCAACAATGGCTTACCAGACTCATCACTGTTTTGTTGTATTTCGTTGCTCTGTCTACCTCATGTCCTTTCTGCAAACATCACTTGCGCTGTCTGTTCTTCCACTTTTTATGATCTGTGCGCCATGTCCATTCACTGTACAGTTCCTCTTCTGTGCTATTCAGCTGCTACACTCTCCTCCTTCTTCACACATGAATCACCTTCACTAACAACAATCACAGCAACCTCCAACAACAACATCAACATCTTCTCTTATCTGTATCGTATATATGTAGCTTCTATGCATCTTGTGCATGCAATATTCACCATTCCTCTACATGCTCATCCCACGGTAATCTCCTCCACATCTCAAGTTTTCTGCGTGATCATCATCATGACTCTTCAGCTTCTCTAGCTATTTTCCCACGCGTTCAACATCACTCGGTGTTATGCTGAGATTCCTCAGCCTCTCTGGCAGTTGAGACTCTTCATCTTCTCTGTGACAGTCGAGCTCACCTTCTCTGTTTCAGTTACAGACCTCAATGCCCATCCAGCTATCCATCACCTTCACGAACATCTTCATTCCTCTTGAAGATTCCCAGCGGCTCTTCACCTTCTCTGCCAATCATCCCATGTGTCTTCAAGTCCTCTGGCTGGAACCATCAGTGGTTTCTAGCAGTTATACTATGTCGTGCTATAATAGCCCTCCGATATCCTTCAGGTTTCTTTGTGTCATTGGATGAACTTTATTAATCTTGCTACACTAGCTCCTTCCCCAATGTGACTATGGTCATAAGCGCCTATGCAAAAATCATTTTTCGTGAATTCGCGTTTCGTGGATCTGGAGATGTGGCATCTCGACTTTCCAAGTCACGATCCCTGATACCTCGTAATGGCGTGGGATCAACAACCCTAATCAGATCTTGATTCTATGGATGCGATTGCATCGCAATTTCGCATATCGCGAAATAGACATTCTTGTTGCATTGTTTCTTTGACATCTCCAAGTTGCAATCCTCGAAACTCCAATATGGAGTTAGATCAACGGTCCAGATCTGAGCTTAATTCTATGGCTGCGATTGCATCGCAATTTCGCATATCGCAAAATCGACATTCTTGTTGTTAATAATCTTAGACATGTCCAACTCTCGATCCCTGATGCCTCTCCATTGATTGGAATCAACGGTCCAGGTCAAAGCTTGATCTGACGGCTCAGATTACATTTTGATTTAGCATATCGCGATTTCAACATTTCTGTGGTGAATGTTCTTGTCACTTCCAAATCCTAATCCACGAAACCCCATGAAGAAGTAAGATCTACAGTCCAGATCACTTCTTGATCTGACGGTTGCAAATACGTTGCGATATCGCATATCACGATTTCGACATTTTTGTTTCATTGTTTACTTGCCTCTCCATGTTGCGATCCCCGAAACTCCAAAGTGGTGTACATTTGCTGATGTCACACATGGATTGACATGTGTTGAATACTGCCACGTGTCACTCTAATTCGTGACTTACATGTGCCTGAAGTGTTGAATCAGCCTGACACTTGTCATTACCTGGTTGTGCCACGTGTTCCTAGTTGACGTGGTTTGCTGACGTGAGTCAGGTCGACGGTCTAGATCATATCTTGATCTGACGGTTCAGATTCAGTTAGGATTTCACACATCGCGACTTCAGGGTTCCTCATGTCAATAATTTTTGACATGTATGACTCTCGATCCCTGAACCTCCGACAAGGACTGGAATCAACAGTCCATATTTGTCCTCGGTCCAACAGTCGAGATTATATCGGGGTATCACATATCGCGATTTCGTGAGTCCTGTGGTTATTATTCTATGACCTCTTCAACTCGCGATCCTCGAAACCCCAACAGGGAGTTGGATCAATTGTCCACATAACCCCTTGAGATGGATGGTCCTCCTGCTTTTGGGATTTTGTGAACCTCTTTTCTCCTTGCACTTTAAACACCGTGCAGGTTTTCCTCGATCCAACGGTGGTCGGATCCTGCGCTCAGATCTAACGCCTGAGATCTATCCTCCTATTCAACGTGCACACTTCTTGTCTTTATTCAGATTTGACGACCCTCATGCTATCGGGAATTTTGGATGGGATCCAATGATCAACGATGCTTCTCCTCCAAGCTTACACATCCTTCTTACTTGGAAGAATTTCGACTCTACACTAGTTCCTCCTGAGCCTACATTGTTCCTGTTTGTCTATCGATGCACACTTTGATCCTTCCATCTTCACTATTGTACTTTCCATCAATGACAAGCATACGCTACCTATTAAGAATTTTCCAACAATCTCCCTCTTTGGCATTGATGGCAACTAAGGCACCCGAATTCTTTTCTCCCCCTTTGACATCAATGTCAAAGAAGGGACATGCTCCCCCTGAGCTGTTGCAGTAATTTTAGGAGGCATTAGA
>JZKD02S1673605.1:428610-440200 GCA_000966675.3 Picea glauca
AGTTTGTTCCATTGAACAAAGGGGCCTTATTGGTTGAATTTCCTTCATGGCTTGACATGTTTAAGCTCTAGGATCTACCCTTAGATAAAAGGGGCTGGATCTGATACCAATTGTTAGAAAACTAAGAGGGAGGGGGGTGAATCAGTTGTTACCGTGCTTAAACAATTATGTTTCTTTTAAGCTCTTTGTAGAGACACTGAATGATGATCACAATAATGTAGGGAAATAAACAATGGCACTTTCAGCATCATTCACATATATGAGAAACAAAGAGACATATATTTCCCGAGGAAACCCATGCAGGGTAAAAACCTCTTTTTCTTTATATGATAAGTAATGGTTACATTCTTTACAATATCATACATATGAGCACCAAATCATAATGAGGCTACAACCTCGATTTTGCAAGTTGCAACTTGCTGAGAGAACCAACTCTCTATTTTCTCTAGCACCCACTAGAGGGAAGCACCAACTCCATGGTTTCTCTAGCACCAACTAGAAGGAAGCACCAAATCCTTGGTTTTCCTAGCACCAAATCCCTATGTTCAAGCACCCAATTGAACCTTTGAGGACACAAGTCCTCCCTAGCTCCTCCCAACCACACTAAAATATCAATATTTGCTACTGAAACTTATTACAGTGATATGATGTTCAACAATGGCTTACCAGACTCATCACTGTTCTGTTGTATTTCATTGCTCTGTCTGCCTCATTTCCTTTCTACAAACATCACTTGAGTTGTCTGTTCTTCCGATTTTTATGATCTATGCACCATGTCCATTCATTGTACAATTCCTCTTCTATGCTCTTCAGCTGCTGCACTCTCCTCCTTCTTCACACATGAATCACCTTCACCAACAACAATCACAACAACCTCAAACAACAACAACAAAAGCTTCTCTTCTCTGTACCGTATATATGTAGCTTTTGTGCATATTGTGCATGCAATATTCTCCATTCCTCTACATGATCATTCCACGCTAATATCCTTCACATCTCAAGTGTTCTGCGTGATCATCATTGTGACTCTTCATCTTCTCTAGTTGTTTTCCCAGACGTTCAACATCACTGGGTGTTATGATGAGATTCCTCAGCCTCTCTGGAAATTGAGACTCTTCATTTTATCTGTGACAGTCGAGCTCACCTTCTCTGTTTCAGTTACAGGCCTCAATGCCCATCCAACTGTCCATCACCTTCACGAACATCTTCATTCCTCTTGAAGATTCCCAACGGCTCTTCACCTTCTCTGTCAATCATCCCATGTGTCTTCAAGTCCTCTGGCTGGAACCATCAGTGGTTTCTAGGAGTTATACTATGTCGTGCTATAGTAGCCCTCCAATCTCCTTGAGGTTTATTTGTGCCATTGGATGAAATTTATTAATCTTTCTACACTAGCTCCTTCCCCAATGTGACTATGGTCATAACCAAGCGCCTATGCAAAAATCATTTTTCGCGAATTCGCGTTTCGTGGATCTGGAGATGTGGCATCTTGACTTTCCAAGTCACGATCCCCAATACCTCATAATGGCGTGGGATCAACGGTACTGATTAGAGCTTGATTCTACGGCTGCGATTGCATTGCAATTTTTCATATCGCAAAATCGACATTCTTGTTGCATTGTTTCTTTGACATCTCCAAGTTGCGATCCCTGAAACTCCGATATGGAGTTAGATCAACGGTCCAAATCTGATCTTGATTCTACGGCTGCGATTGCATCGCAATTTCGCATATCACAAAATTGACATTCTTGTTGTCAATAATCTTAGACATGTCCAAATCTCGATCCCCGATGCCTCTCCATTGACTGGAATCAACGGTCCAGGTCAAAGCTTGATCTGATAGCTCATATTACATCGTGATTTAGTATATCACAATTTCGACATTCCTGTGGTGAATGTTCTTGTCACTTCCAAATCTTGATCCACGAAGACCCATGAAGAAGTCAGATCAATGGTCTAGATCGATTCTTGATCTGACGGTTGCAAATACGTCGTGATATCGCATATCGCGATTTCGACATTTTTGTTGCACTGTTTACTTGCCTCTCCATGTTGCGATCCCTAAAAATCTGAAGTGGTGTACATCTGTTGACGTCACACGTGGATTGACACGTGTTGAATACTGCCACATGTCACTCTGATTCGTGACTTACATGTCCCTGAAGTGTTGAATCATCCTGACACTTGTCATTACCTGGTTGTGCCATGTGTTCCTAGCTAACGTGGTTTTCTGACGTGAGTCGGGTCGATGGTCTAGATCATATCTTGATCTGACAGTTCAGATTCAGTCGAGATTTCACACATCATGATTTCGGGGTTTCTGATGTCAATAATTTTTTACATGTCCGACTCTCGATCCCCGAAACTCCGACAAGGACTGGAATCAACGGTCCATATTTGTCCTCGATCGAATGGTTGAGATTATATCGGGGTATCGCATATCACAATTTCATGAGTCCTGTGGTTATTATTCTTTGACCTCTTCAACTCGCGATCCTCGAAACCCCGATAGGGAGTCGGATCAATGGTCCACATAACCCCTTGAGATGGACGTTCCTCCTGCTTTCTAGATTTTGTGAGCCCCTTTTCTCCTTGCACTTTAAACACCATGCAGGTTTTCCTCGATCCAATGGTGGTCGGATCCTGTGCTCAGATCTAACACCTAAGATCTATCCTCCTCTACAACGCATGCACTTCTTGTCTTTATTCAGATCTGATGGCCCTCACGCTGTCAGGAATTTTGGATGGGATCCAATGAATAGCGATGCTTCTCCTCCAAGCTTACACATCCTTCTTACTTGGAAGAATTTTAACTCTGCGCTAATTCCTCCTGAGCCTATGTTGTTCCTGTTTGTCTATCGATGCACACTATGATCCTGCTATCTTCACTGTTGTACTTGCCATCAATGACAAGCATACACTACCTGTGAAGAATTTGCCAACATGCCCTCCCAGTGGATGGCTACCTTAAGCAATTGCCCAAGTTCACAGGCGAGGGAGACATAACTGCAGAGGAACACCTTGAAGCCTTTTACAATTTTACAGATTGTCATGTCATCATGGATGCAAATTTATGGATGAGGATTTTTTCTCATAGCCTTGAGGATGAGGCTAGGAAGTGGTTTAGGGCCTTGCCTCCTGGATCTATTGATGGGATTGAAGCCTTAGATGAAGCCTTCTTAAAGAATTTGGGGGATAGAAAGGATTTCCTTTACTATATTACAGAGTTTGGATCACTGAAGAATAAGGAAGGGGAATTTGTTTCTGAATTCTCAAATGGATTTAATAAAATGTATAGAAAAATTCCCATTGAGGTTAAGCCTACATAAACCTCTGCAAAGGTTACTTATTCTAGTTCTTTCGACCCTGATTTATGCCTCTTGTTAAATGAAAAGAGAGCTACCTCCTTGGCACATATGCAAGATGTAGCCATTGAAGTAGAATCAAATATTATGGTAGTTGACAAACTTAGGAGTAAGGCTGAAAAGGACAAAAGAAGGGGAAGGTCTGAAACTTCAACCTCTTCTTCTGCTACCCACCCTCAAGATGATGATCTTACCAAATTAGTAAAATCTCTTTCTGTTGATATGGAGAAGGTAAACCTTGAAGAAATACAGACCTATAGAAGTACTCAAAACAATGATAATAGAGGTTCCTTCAGGAGACCTAATAATTCTCCTCAGATACCTCCAAGAGAGCCCAAAAACAAAGGAAGAGATGATCAAAGGATTCAAACCCCTTTACAAAAAAACCTTATAGATGAATAAGATGAAGAGGATGAAGAAGATGATCATGAGATCCATTTCTTGGGTGACACCCCTCCATCCCCTCACTTGACCAAGTCTGCATATGGGGAGTCCTTGATGGATAATCAAATAAATTAATTAAGTAAGGGAGAGAAGGAAAAAGAGAATCCTAGTAAATATAATCTAAGATCTAAAAAGAAAGGGGAAAAGACTAATTCTTCAGATCATCCCTCAAAAACAAAGAATTATGCCAAGGCTGTGACAATTGGCAGCAAGAAAAAAGATGCTCAAAACCCCCCAGTTTTGATTGAGGATCCTTCCCTAGAAGTCAAGGAGATTCTGAAATCTCCATCTTCCTTTAGTTTTGAAAATGAGGTCCAAAAAATAAAGATCCCTGTAAAAAATACAGAGTGAGTAATAATAGAGAAGGGGGAGAGTAAACGTCATTCTTGGTCACTGGCAAACAGAGACGCAGTCTCGCAGCATTGTGGATTCATCTCGGGGGTGGCTAGTGGTAAATCCCATTGGAATCGCTGAGCATATGGTTGGGTGGAAACGGGAACCCCTCTCAGCAGTTGCACTCACTTCTGGTGTTATTTCTGATAAGTGTTTTACATCTTGCATCTTGAAATTTATATGCTAACATATATGCTCATAGTCTGTGCAAATTTATGAATGGTTTGAGCATAAGACTACTTGTGTAGTGTTTTGATTCAGAAATGGTGGTTTCATGATTATAATGGAAGGGCCACGTATGGCTTATGTTTATAAATAGATTTATATGTATATACGCACATTGAATCAATTCAGAATTCAAACCGTTTCTCGAGAAATCTATACCCTTATCCGTCTCAGGTGATACCTTGGATAAATCTCCCCATAGAGAAACCCTTTTTGAAAATATCAGAAGAGGTAGAACTTTGTGTGAAAAGACTCTGCAGAGGCGTAGAAGTTGCAGAATCCCTTGAGGATTCGAAGAATAAGTATCGATCAATGGATAAGATCCTGTTGGAAGATCTACGGTCATTCTCGACCGTTAGATTGAAGGAATAAACGAGGGAATTAAATGCCTTAACCCCTTCTCCTTTATCTTTGTGAGTAGAAAAGTAATCGAGACAGTAGATCCCCAAGGTCCATGAAAGAATCTGGACCATGGATTCATGTCCAGGCAGCTTAGGAATGGCGCAATGGAAAGACAAGTCTGGGTCTAAACAACCGACAGCCAATGGGATCTGTCAGAAGATGCACGGGGCTTAAACTTTCATGAGTAGAAGTGCGAAGTCCTGAAGGGGGTTGTATTGGGATATTGATGTTTGGGAGTCTGGAGGATGAGAGTCTGGGCACTCGACATCAACAATTGTGAAACTACGAAAGAATCTAAGTTGTTCATCTAAGAGTGGACGTGTGTCACAAGATCCTCCTTATTGGGGATTTAGACACCGAAAGTCAAAGAAGGAAGTCCTTTGACTTCGTGAGTGGTGAAGTCACGAGAAGATCAAGAACATCCTTCTAAGGAGGACGGGTGGTAGAGATCGAGGGATCTCACGAACTCATAGGTTTGCAAGGTGAGATCCCAGGAGTAGGGTTCTCCAAGTCGTGAGTGGTGAAACTGTGAGGAGCAAGGATAGTCATTGGATCCAGGTTGCGGGAGGACCGTTGGATCAGGGCCTTATCATGCGTATCATGCATTCGGAGGTTCAGAGGTTGAGAGGACCTCTTCTCAAAATTAGAAGTCACGAAGTGCCAAGAGCCAAGGCACAAGTGAGGATCACGTGGCAGAACCACAAGGTGGGGCCCGCATGGTTGACAGGTGGACACATGTTTCCTGGAGAAAGGTGTCAATGCTCTGTTGACTTCTCGCATCTCAAGGATTCACGAAGTAAGAGCACGGGAGCTCAACCCTTCGAATCGCAAAGTGACAAGTAGCGAGAGGAAAAAGATGATCTCGCATCTCGGGGTTTTGAAAGAAGAGAGCACAAGAATTGGGTGCTCCAACTCATGAGGTCGGGAAGTGCAAAGTGGTGAGGAGAAAAATTTGAACCGTTGGATCTAGGAATGGGAGGACTGTTGGATCAGAACTCCATGGAGATATCGTATATCATAAGTTTAGGGGTTCAGAGGTTGGAAGGGGTCATTTTCGAATATAGAAGTCACAAAGTGCCAAGAGTCGAGGCTCGTGAGAACACGTGGCACATCCATCAAGTGGGACCCGTGTGATTGACAAGTGGGCATGCATCGCCCGGAAAGGAGTCAACACTCTATTGACTTCTCGTGTCTCGGAGATTCACGATATAGGAGAATGAATGCTCAATGCTCCAACTCGCGAGGTTGTGAGTTGCGAGAAGTGTTAAGAGGAAGTCAACCATTGCTGACTTTCGCACCTCAAGATTTTAGAGAAGAAGAGCATGAGAGATCGATACTTCAATCTGGGAGGTTGCGAGTAGCGAAAATTTTCAAAGGGAATTCATGCATCGCATTTCCCTGAATCATGAAAAGTCGATAAGCACTTGGTTGGTTTAAGTGCATAGACATGGGACAGGGTCATGTGGACAAGACCCCAAGGGGGAAACCTACCACTCGCTAGCCCTGTCGAGGTTCGACACTTCTCCATGTCGGGGTTTGCAGAGTTGAAGACTTGACGCTCTGGTAGTGCTGAGTCACGAAGAGAGAAATAATTCCATACTTGTTCAACACAATCACATGGAGGTGGAAAAGGAAGGAACTAGCCTATGCTAAGAGCCCCATAGGTATTTCGGGGATTTTGATCCTCGAGAATTCGACGAAAAATATTGTTTTCCTTAGTGGGTATTTGAAAAATTGGTATTAGAGCATGGTTACAACACTCGGCATGCATGGGCTCATGAACGAGTTGCACATAAGCCCCGTTTGGAACACTCCTAAAAAGAGTAATCCCCCCCCGGTCTTAACCTTCCTAATCGAAAGACAAAGTTAAGAATGAAAAAACCCTATTGTGTGTGTGTACATGTGAAAATATGAATTATGTACTGGTTATAAATAAATATAAATATTAACTAACAACCAACATTTTTCCTTTTGCACACAAGCGGAAGATCAACTGCGGGAAATTATCAACGCATAGTATGGTGACTCACCATGAAGTGGGAGAAGGATCCCACAATAGAGATGAAGAGTCTGACGAAAGGAGGGTAGTAGGGACCCCTCCAGATCTATACGAGACTATGATGAGCCTCATGGTTGAATTACAAAGTTGTAAGGCTGACAATGAAAGGATGATGAGAGAACAAGAAAAGCAAACAAAAATTAATGCAGTTTTACTACAGAGTTTATCCGATCTACAAAGACAAATGCAGCATGAACCTGAAACTCAGAAACATGGTCATATCAGTGGCCACACTGAGAGGAGCACCTCAAAAAAGGTCCACCCAAGAGGTAAAGGACCAGTGCTGAGTGATTGCTCTAAGAAGGAAGCTGGTGATTCAGAAGGCTCTTCTAGTAGCAGAACTAGTTCCTATTCCCAAAAGAAACAGAAGAATCAAAATCCTTCCAAAGCTCGAAAATTTGAAGAATTCAAAAAGGCCAAACCACCCTCCTTCGAAGGTGAAATAAATAAGGGAGAGGAGGCATAGGCCTAGCTACTTGGACTAAAAAAGTATTTCAGAGTCCATGACTTCTCAGAAAATATGAAGGCCCGAGTGGCCACCTTCAACTTGAATGGAAAGGATTCCATTTGGTGGGAAGATCTTAAGAATGTGAAACAGATTCGCGAAGAGGACCTATCCTAGAAACAATTTGAGAAATACTTTGGGAAGAATTATTTTTCAGAAAAATATTTCGACGAGAAGACTAAAGAGTGTTATGAACTCAAACTGGGACAACTCACTATAGAAGAATATGTCAACAAATTCCTCGATTTGTTAAGATATGTACCCTATATAAAAGAGGAAAAGGCAAAGGTGCAATGCTTCATCAGTGGACTACCCAAGGATTACTAGAACATAATTGAATTTGATGACCCAAAGACCCTAGAAGGCACTATTCAAAAGGCAACCTATTGTCATGAACAGTTTCGACATCGAGAAAAACCTCGCGAAGGATGGAAACAGAGGAATAGTTCAAGATTTCAGAAAAGGGGAATTAAATTCCCAAGATTTAAGAACTATAAGAAGAACCCAAGAATGATCTTCCCAGCTCGGAGTATGCACCATCATAATTTTCCCTCCTTGAGCGGAAATAAAAGTTCTGACCCATATCAGTGAAGACTGATAACCCGAAGAGAGAGCCTTTGAAATGTTGGGGTTGCGGGGAAGAACATCTATTGAGAGACTATCCACAACGACAATAGAATAGTCGGAGGATTTATAACATTCAAGAAGATACTACCATCAATGATGTGGCCAGGAGTGTGCCACAAATTTATGCAGCCTTGTATAATAACCAAGACGACCACCAAGCTTCAGTAGTGGAAATAGAAGGTATGATTTCCAACCATCTAATGTCTATTTTGATTGACCCTGGTTCAAATTTGAGTTATATAGCCCCTAAATTTGTTGATAAGTGTAAACTACAACCACAAAAATATACCAAGCCATGGTTGGTACAGTTATCCACTGGCAGCAAAAGGAGGATAGCGGAAGTCATACCAGCCTACCAATTAATGTTGGGTGAATTCCCCACCCAAGCAACCCTTAACATATTACCCCTGGGATCATATGATATGTTGATTGGTATGGATTGGCTAGCTGCCCATAAAGCCAAATTGGACTATTACCATAAGACCTTAGAATGTGTAAGTAAGGAATGGAAGAGGATAAACCTTCAAGGGATCCAAAAACCTGTCTCGGTGAGACAAATATCAGCCCTGCAAATGAGAAAGTATTGCCAAAAGGGATCTACCCTATATGCAATACAGGTGTTGAAAACAATCGAAGATGACAAACCAAGCCCTGATGATCACCCTATCCTGAGAGAATACAGAGATTTGTTTCCGGAAGAGGCATCGGGTCTACCTTCGAGAAGGGACATAGACTTCTCGATAGAACTTGCATCGGGAGCAGTGCCGGTGTCTAGGACACCCTACCGGATGAGCACACCCGAGTTAGTTGAACTCAAGTTGCAATTAAAAGAAATGATGGATAAGGGCTATATTCGGCCCAACGTGTCTCCATGGGGAGCACCAGTCCTGTTCGTGTAAAAGAAGGACAATACCCTTAGACTGTGTATAGATTATAGGCAACTCAATAAGGTAACCATAAAGAACAAGTACCCCTTGCCTAGGATCGATGACTTGTTCGATCAATTGGGGGGTGCGTCTACTTTCTCAAAGATTGATTTGAGGTTGGGATACCATCAAGTCTGAATCAAGGGTGAAGACATCCATAAAACTACCTTCCGGACGAGGTATGGTCACTATGATTTTGTGGTAGTGCCATTTGGGTTGACCAATGCTCTTGCCACTTTTATGTGCTTGATGAACAATGTACTCAGCAAGTTCCTAGACAAATTTGTGCTTGTTTTTATTGACGATATATTAATTTACTCAAAGAACAGAAAAGAGCATGAGGAACATCTTAGACTTGTGCTGCAAGTGCTAAGAGAACATCAACTCTATGACAAATTCAACAAATGTGAATTCTTCCAGAAGGAAATACATTACTTAGGCCCTGTTGTCTCCAAAGAAGGAGTAGCAGTAGACCCTGATAAAATCAGGTCTATCATAGAATGGCCTACCCCAAAGGATGTTTTAGACATTAGATCCTTTATGGGATTAGCAGGATACTATAGGAGATTTATAAAAGGATTCTCCAAGATTGGTTGTCCAATCACTTCCCTCCAGAAGAAGGGGACAAAATTCTTGTGGACATAGAAATGTGAAGAAAGATTTCAAACCCTAAAACATCTACTGACCCATGCATTTGTGCTGAAGATCACCAATCCAGAAGCTGACTTCCTCATGTGCACAGATTCCTGTAAGGAAGGGCTCGAAAGATTCCTTATGCAGAAAGGAAGTGTGATCTGCTATGAATCCCAAAAATTGAACAAGCATGAAGTCAACTATGTGACCCATGATCTAGAACTAGCTTCCATAGTGCATGCCTTGAAAATGTGGAGGCATTACCTCCTGGGAAGAAAATTTGTACTTATGACAGATCACTGTGGAATGCGATACCTGTTTAATAAACCAAAGCTCTATATTAGACAAGCTAGGTGGATGGACCTCCTTAGCAAGTTTGATTTTGAAATCAAACACATTAAAGGAAAGGAAAATAGGGTGGTCGATGCCATTAGCAAAAGTATGAAAGAAATTCACCTGGTAGCAGTGAGCACCTACGAGACAGATGTCAAGCAAAGAATCAGAATTGCACAAGAAACAGATCCCTTCATCCAAACCATGACCATTTACCTACAGCAAGAACCCGCCAGAGTAAAATATGAAGGCTATTAGATGACCGAAGGAGGTCTGCTCACTTATAGAAACATATTTTATATTCCAGCGTGTGATGACTTGAAGAGGTTCATTATGGATGAACTACATAAAAGAACCTATACTGGTCATCCAGGATACCAGAAGATGATCACTGCCACCAGGAAACAATTTTATTGGCCTAGATTGAAGAAAGACATAGTTGAGTACTTAGCCAAATGCATAGAGTGCCAACAGGTTAAAGTAGAACATCGACACCCAACAAGATTATTGCAGCCTTTACCAATCCCATAATGGAAATGGGAAACCATCTCCATGGATTTCATCACTCTACTATCAACCTCAACCAAACAGAATGACGCCATTATGGTGGTGGTGGATAAATTGAGCAAGTCTGCTCACTTCATCCCCATTAAGTCGACCTACAAGGCAATCGATATTGCCCAGGTATTCATGAAAGAGATATTCAGATTGCATGGCATGCCGAAAGAGATCGTGTCTGACAGAGACACGAACTTTACTTCTAACTTTTGGAAATCATTGATGGCTAGGTTAGAGACCAAGTTGTTGTTTAGCACCGCCTATCAGCCTCAAAGTAGCAAACGGACAGAAAGAGTGAATCAAATATTGGAAGACATGTTAGGGATGCATGTAATGCATCAACCCAAGAAATGGGAATACTACCTTCCACTGGTAGAATTCACCTACAACAATGGCTACCAAGCATCCTTAAAGATGAGTCCCTTTGAAGTCCTCTATGGTGGACTGTGAAACACTCCTGTCATTTGGATTAATCTCAGAAACATGATTTCTTTTGGACTCGACATGTTGAAATAAATGGAACAAGTGTCCCAGATAAAACAAAACCTGAAGGTCGCTCAGAACCGACAAAAAAGTTATGCCGACCAAAAGAGAACTCCAAGAGAGTTCAAAGTGGGAGACCATGTATATATTAGAGTTAGGCCCAAGAAGAGTTCCCTGAAAATGGGAGCTTGTGCCAAGTTGGCACCTCAGTATTGTGGACCCTTTGAGGTTCTAGATAGAGTGGGACCTGTAGCCTATAGGCTAGCACTTCCTCCCACAGTCAAAGCACATAATGTTTTCCATGTCTCATTATCGAAGAAATATGTACATGATGCTAACCATATAATTGATTGGTCTGTGATTCAGGTGGAACCGGAGGGAGAATTTCTACTATAACCCCAATGCATACTAGACAAAAAGGAAACCTTGCTCTGTAACCGAAACATTGTACAAGTCAAGGTGCAGTGGAAACATTTTGGCCCAGATGAGGCTACATGGGAAATGGAGGATACCATGAGAGAAGCATATCCGATTTTGTTTACTTCTGTACATGCATGTCATGTTGATAGATAAGAACATCGAGGACGATGTTCCTTTAAGGGGGAGGGAATTGTAACACCTTGTTTCCCCTAGTTTG
>JZKD02S1673605.1:440250-462619 GCA_000966675.3 Picea glauca
TCAAAGGGGATAAGCTGAAAAAGAGACCACGATGGCTGAAGAAAGGTGGTGGAAGGCACCTGGAAAGATGGCGTTAACTTCCACCGAAAACCAATACCGTATTTGGACTTCACTGGCCTAGAGAACCAAGAGCGGCTCGCTAGCCCCAAATTAAATGACTCACCAGGATTGACAGGTAAAGGGCTCCTCGTGAGTAATGAGGGATGGGAGGGGGTGAAACATGCATCTATAGAGCCGTCAGGCCTTACTAGTGCGAGGGAAATCATGCCACACGCAACCTCTCAAGAGGAAAAAGGTGTGAGGCAGAAGTGAGAAGGGGGAAGACGCGAGGGAAGGAGGAGAACTCTGGAAAATATAGAGTGAGTGATAACAGAGAAGGGGGAGAGTAATCCTCGTTCTCGGTCACTGACAAATAGAGACATAGTCTCGCAGCATCGTGGTCTCAGCTCGGGGGTGGCTAGTGGTAAATCCCATCGGAATCACTGGGCTTACGGTTATGTGGAAACGAGCACCCCTCTCAGCAGTTGCACTCAGTTCTGGTGTTATTTATGATAAGTGTTTTACATCTTGCATCTTGAAATTTATATGTGACATATATGCTCATAGTTTGTGCAGATTTATGAATGGTTTGAGTATAATACTGCCTGTGTAGTTTTTTGATTCAGAAATGGTGGTTGCACGATTATAATGGAAGGGCCACGTATGGATTATGTTTATAAATAGATTTATATGTATATACGCACATTGAATCAATTCAGAATTCAATCCGTTTCTCGGGAAATATATACCCTTATCCATCTCAGGTGATACCCTAGATAAATATCCCCATAGAGACACCCTTTTTGAAAATCTCAGAAGAGGTAGCACTTTGTGTGCAAAGACTCTGTAGAGGCACAGAAGTCGCAAAATCCCTTGAGGATTCGAAGAATAAGTATCGATCAATGGATGAGATCTTGTCGAAATATTTGCGGTCATTATCAACCATTAGATTGAAGGAATAAATGAGGGTGTTAAATTCCTTAACCCCTTTTCCTTTACCTTCGCGAGTAGAGAAGAAATTGGGACCATAGATCCCCAAGGTCCATGAAAGAATCTAGATTGTGGATTCGTGTCCAGGCAACTTAGGAACGATGCAATGGAAAGATAGGTCTGGGTCGTCAAATCTAGGTCTAAACAGGTGACAACCATTAGGATTTGTCAGAATATGCACGGGGGTTAAACCTTCGTGAGCAGAAATGTGAAGTCCCAAAGGGGGTTGTATTGGGATATCAATGTTCAGGAGTTCGGAGGATGAGAGTCTGGGCACTCAACATCAGAAATTTTGAAACTATGAAAGAATCTGATCTGTTCATCTAAGAGAAAACGCATGTCGCGAGATCCTATCTATCAGGGATTCAGACACCGGAAGTCAGAGAAGGAAGTCCTTTGACTTCATGAGTGGAGAAGTCACAAGAGGATCGTGACTATCCATCTGAGGAGGACAGGTGGCAGAGATCGAGGGATATCGTGAACTCGAAGGTTTGTGAGGTGAGAGCCCAGGAATAGGGTGCTCCAAGTCGCGAGTGGAGAAATTGTGAGGATCAAGGATAGCCATTTGATCCAGGTCGCGAGAGGACCATTGGATCAGGGCCTTATTGTGCATATCATGCATTCAGAGGTTCATAGGTTGAGAGGACCTCTTCTTGACATCAGAAGTCGTGAAGTGCCAAGAGTCGAGGCACAAGTGAGGAACGCGTGGTAGAACCACAAGGTGGGGCCTGTGTGGTTGACAGGAGGACATGCGTTGCCTGGAGAAAGGATTCAATGCTCTGTTGACTTCTCACGTCTCGGGGATTCGTGGAGTGAGAGAACGGGAGCTCAACCCTTCGACTCGCGAAGTGACAAGTAGCGAGAATGTGAGAGGAAAAAGTTGATCTCGCATATCGGGGTTTCGCAAGAAGAGAGTGCAAGAGTTGGGTGCTCCAACTCATGAGGTCGCGAAGTGTGAAGTGGCGAGGAGAAAAATATGAACGATTGGATCCAGGAACGGGAGGACCATTGGATCAGAACTCCATAGAGATATCGTATATCATGAGTTCAGGGGTTCATAGGTTTGAAGGGGTTACTTTCGACCATAGAAGTCATGAAGTACCGAGAGCTGAGGCTCATGAGAACACGTGGCATGTCCATCAAGTGGGGCCCACATGATTGACAGGTGGGCATGCGTCGCTCAGAAAGGAGTCAACACTTTGTTGACTTCTCGCGTCTCAAAGATTCATGAGATAGGGGCATGAAGGCTCAATGCTCCAACTCGCGAGGTTGCAAGTTGCGAGAAGTGCGAAGAGGAAGTCAACCATTGTTGACTTTTGCACCTCGAGATTTCAAAGAAGAAGAGCATGAGAGCTCGACGCTTCAACCTGCGAGGTTGCGAGTAGAGAAAATTGTCAAAGGGAAGTCATGCATCGCATTTCCCCGAATCGCGAAAAGTTGATAAGTGCTTGGTTGGTTTAAGCACGTAGACACAGGATAGGGTCATGTGGACAAGACCCCAAGGGGGAAACCTGCCACTCATTAGCCCTGTCGGGGTTCAACGCTTCGTCGTGTTGGGGTTTGCAGAGTTGAAGACTCGATGCTCTGGTAGTGCTGAGTTGCGAAGAGCGAAAGAATGCCATACTTTTTCAGCATGATCACATGGAGGTGGACAAGGAAGGAACTAGCCTATGCTAAGACTCCCATAGGTATTTTGGGGATTCTGATCCTCAAGAATTCGACAAAAAATATTGTTTTCCTTAGTGGGTATCTAACACTTTGATAGAAGATAGAGATGATTCGTCCCCTCCCTTCTATATGTCACTAAAAGTACATGATAATGTTTTGCATAATTGTATGATAGACTCAGGGGCATCTCACAATCTCATGCCCAAGCCAGTCATGGATGAACTTGGATTAGAAATCACAAAGGCCTACCATGACTTATATTCCTTTGACTCTAGGAAAGTAATGTGTCTTGGGGCCATCAAAGATCTAGTTGTGACCTTATTTCAGTTACCCATGAAAAGTGTGGTCATGGACATTGTAGTGGTTGATGTTCCCCCCAAGTTTGGCATGCTATTGTCAAGATCTTGGATAAAAATACTTGGGGGAACTTTACAGATGGACCTCACATATGCCATTTTTCTTATATTTGGGTGTGAGCATAGAAGATTTTACATGGAAGCTTAATTGGCCTACATCATTAGTGATGAAGCAGACCCCACCAACCATCCTATTTTTTCCCTTGACACTGATTTGGGATCCATCACAGTACAACTCACCGATGATCTTGAAATCCCTCTTAAAATCAGAAAATAGTCCATCACTTATTGTGAAAACCCTCCTCCAACTACCCCTATTTGGAAGAAGTTCTTTAATGGAGCCTCTTTTAAGGAAGGTGTTGGTGCTGGAGTAATCTTTGTCTCACCTTATCAAGAGACTATACCTCTATCCTACAAGTTGGAATTTGAAGCCACCAACAATGTGACAAAGTATGAAGCTCTTGTTTTAGGTTTAAGAGTTGCGAAAGACATGGGAATTGAAGAGCTATCAGTATTTGGGGATGCAAAGATAATTATTCATCAGATAAAAAAGATTTATCAAGATAAGCACCCTAGGCTTAGAACTGATAGAAATGAGGTGTGGGACCTAATTGACAGTTTCTTCTTAGCTTTCAACATTTCATTTATTCCAATAAAGGAGAGTACCATGGATGATTCTTTGGCGGTTTCAACAAGCAATTTCAGAGTCTCACTTCCACCTAAACTCAAATATGACGTGGAGGTGAAATATAGACTCTCTATACCTGACAATGTCAAGCATTGGAAGGTGTTTGAGGATGATCTTGAGATCAAAAAATCTCTTGAGTCTGTTGATGAATTCTCTGCATCACATATTGACCAAGATCATGATTCTGAAAGTTATCCTCACACTGATGTTTTCTTGAATAAAATTTCTAATCACCATATTGTTCAACTGCCTAGCAACCACATTCCAAAGGGACTAGTTCCTTTAGAAATATCGTTCGATGGGAACGATGTGGCAGTAAAGTTTAAAGACTCAACTGATGATGTTGATGTATCTACATGTAATATTGGTACAAGGAAGGACCCAAAATTTGTCAAATTGTTAAGTAGCATGTCAAGAGAACAAAGAGATGAGTACGCTGAGTTGTTAAAAGAATTTGTTGATGTGTTTGCCTAGACATATGAAGACCTTAGAACATATGACACAAGTATCATCGAGCATAATATCCCACCTAAGGAGGAATCCAAACCATTTAGGTAGAAGTTGAGACAAATACATACTATGTTATTGCCTATTATGGAGAAAGAGGTAAAAAAGTTTTTGGATGCCCAGATTATCATTCCCTTGATATTTTCTGAGTGGGTGGCCAACTTGGTCCCAGTGAGAAAGAAGAGTGGAGAAATAAAAATTTGTGTTGATTTCTGAAATCTGAACAGAAGCTCTAAGAAGGATAATTACCCCTTTCCCAAGATGGAACACATATTACATAGGGTGATGGGTGCATATAGGATGTCTATGATTAACGGATTTTATGGCTACAATCAAGTCTCTATATTACCTGAATATAGAGAGAAGAAAACCTTCACCACTCCTTAGGGTACATTCATGTACGCTAAGATGCCCTTTGGATTAATGAATGCAGGAGAAACCTTTCAATGAGCCATGGACATAGCTTTTATTGGAGATAAGGACAAGTTTGTATTCATTTATTTGGATGACATAACAATGTTCTCACATTCTGATAAATAGCATTATGGTCATCTAAAAAGAGTCTTATTGAAATGTAGAAGATTTGGTCTCTCTATAAATCCCAAAAAATCATTATTTGCCATGAAAGAAGGGAAACTATTGGGGTACATTGTGTCAGTTGAGGGGGTAAGGATTGATCCAAGCAGGGTGGAAGATATCCAAAATTTGTCACCCCCTATATCCAAGAAAGAAGTTCATTCCTTCTTGGGAAATATTAATTTTTTGAGAAGGTTTGTTTCGAATTTTCCTGAGTTGGTAAAGTTTATCACAACCATGCTGAGGAAGGGAAATGAGATCAAGTGGACTTATGAAGCTCGTAATTCTTTCAATCAGATAAAGAAGGCCTTGACTGAAGCACCTGTGCTTATCAATCCTGACTACTCCAAGGAGTTTCTAATTTTCTCTTTTTCTTCATCTGACACAATAGAAGTTGTTTTATTGCAGAAGAATGTTGAAGGGTTAGATAATCCTATTTCCTTTTTCAGTAGGGCATTGAGAAATGCTAAAATAAAATATGACATCATGGAAAAGAAAGCCTATGCATTGGTTAAATCTCTCAAATATTTCAGAGTTTATGTGCTACATTCAAAAGTCATTGCATATGCCCTTTCAAATTATGTGAAGGAGATCCTCATTCAGCCCGACATAGATGGAAGAAGGAGCAATTAGATTGCTAAGATACTTGAATTTGATCTTGAAATATATCCTACCAAATTATTTAAAGGTCAAGGTTTAGCTAGGTTGTTGGCTGAATCTAATTGTAAATCCCTGGGGGTCAATTTAATCAACATTTGTTCAGAGAATCAATAAGTTGAGTTGTCTAATGAAGATCCTCAAGTCACAACCCCATTGGCAGGATGCATTTGGTATAAAGACATTATATTTTTCCTACAAAGGTTGCAGCCTCCTAATGGCATGGAAAAGAGAAAGGTAAGAGAATTGAAGCTTAAATCAATTAAATATTGTTTGATTGATCAATTCTTATATTGGAAAGACCCTTTAGGAGTGTTGTTGAGATGCCTAGACCCATAGTAAGCCCAAAGGATTATATATGATTTTCATGATAGTTTATGTGGGGGGCATCACTTCTAGAGAACCATAGCCTACAAAATTCTTAGGGCTGGGTATTTTTGGCCTAGTCTCTTTACTGATGTCTGTGCAAAGATTAGGGCTTGTGTGAAGTGTCATAAATTCTCTAGAAAGTAGCAAATCAAGTCTCTGCCACTAAAATATGTGGTATCTTCACGACCCTTTTAGCAGTGGGGCCTAGATTTTATTGGGGAAATTCATCCTGCTTCAAATAGTCATCATAGGTGGATCTTGAATACCACAGACTACTTTACCAAGTGGATAGAGGCCATCCCCACAAGAAATGTTTTCGACAAAGTAATCATCAGTTTTCTTGAGGATATCATGGAAATATTTGGTTGTCCAAACAAAATTGTTACGGATAATGTTGCATCTTTCAAGGCTGAACCACTGATTAAGTTTTGTGAATAGTTTGGAATCACATTGATTCACTCTACTCCTTACTACCCACAAGGGAATGGACTGGAAGAGTCCTCTAACAAGAGCCTTATTAAGATCATCAAAAGACTGTTAGAGGACAACAAGAAAGCATGGGATTCAAAGATTAAATTTTCTCTATGGGTTGACCAAGTGACAACTAAGAGATAGATTGGTGTTTCTCCTTTCCAGCTTGTGTATGGAGTTGAGGCCATCTTTCCTACTCAGCTTTCCTTACCTGTGGAAAAATTATTCCAAGACTACCAGGGAGAACCAGATGATATGATTAGAAGAATACAACAGCTAGTAGAAGTGAAAAAAATGAGGGAGAAACTACTGGACAAAGCCCATGACCATCAAAAAAAGATCAAGCAGGCTTTTGACAGAAAAGTAAGGAAAGAGAATTTCCAGCTCATACATCTAGTACTCAAGTGGGATGCACCTAAACAAGATAAAGGCAAGCATGGTAAATTTGAGGCCTTATGGATTGGCCCCTTCAAAGTTTCTGAGGTTTTCTCAAATAACACTTACAAATTGCAGGATTTGGAGGATGATGATGTTTTTGGTAGCCCTGTAAATGGGAATTTTCTAAAGAAATTTATTACTTAAATCCATGAGAGGCTTCCCATGTCATTGTAACTATCATTTTTCTTTTTCATTTTATTTTTTATTTTTTATAGAAGACTCTATAGCCCAATGGATAATGCACAAGAACTGCTCATTCTTCACAGCTCGCAGGGAGACTGTCATCCCCCATGGAGCCAAATTTTATCACATAAAGTTGTCAAGGGCCATAGGTGTGTATCGATATACCCATATTTGTTGCCTTGCCTTATTTCTCTATCTTTTGCATGCTAGGTCTTCAAGTCTTTCCATTTTTTTAATTCGAACAAGCTGGTTTCCCTTGAGGTCTTGCATGGAAGGTCTTGTTCTGAAGCTCTCCGCCTATCACCCAAGTCTTTGTTTACAAATTCTAAAACCACATACGCTAAGTCAAAAAGGTCAAGGACAATTTTTATCTGGGTCGTAGATCTCATTAGGAAATCAATGGTGGAAAATAATCATGGGAATCAGGAGTTCGAAATATTGTTAAAAGTGGTTTTTCAAAGGTTTGAACTCCCGAAAACCAAAATCAACAGGGACCATCCAATTCAGAGAGACACATGGCGCAAGATCAACGATTTTGTAGTTTCAAGGAGTGGAAAATTAAAAGGGCAGAGTTGTGAGGACTCATGATGTCCCGATACCCATAGATTAGATCTGGACCATGGATCTTAGAGGGATGCGTGGTGCTAGATATGATAAGTCATGATTTCACAAATCGAAGGTCTTAGCATGGAGCACGACGCAAGTTCACGAAGTGGGAAATCAGGAAGTGCTCAGGGATTGGGCCCATGATCATAGCCCATGGTCATATTGAAAGTGGGGTCATAAATAAGGGTAAGCACCTATTGAGCGGATGGAGACTAAGGTTTCGAGGAGGAAATCATGGTCGTCAAATCCAAATCAAGTCTGACCGTCGATATGAAAGAGCCATTTCACAAGTTCATGCATCACGATACTGGGAATCAAGTGGAGTGAAGACTCCTGAAATGTGAAGTCACGAAGTACTTGGGAGCTAAGCGTCAGGTTGCGACCTAGGGTTGCATGATGAAGTGGCTGAAACCAGGAGCCCTAGGATCACGAAGGAAAGGGAATCGATTTCACATAGATTTGCAGAGCCTAGAGGCATCAATATTGACTTGAATAAGTCATGGGCACTGCCTAGAAACATGCATGGGTGTCAAGCCTTGTCTTGATCCCAATGAAGGAAGTTATTGAATATAGGGGCAGTAGTTGAAACCTCATCTCACCCCATAAATGGAAAGCATTGCAGAGAGAAACTATGAAGGCATACTATCCATCGAAGCTTCCTTCTAGATGGATTTTCCTATAAAACGCATAACTGCTCCTGTCTCGTGTCTGACATGAGAATGCCTGCGCGGTCTGATAGAGCGGGCATCGACTAGGAACTTTGAATGCATGGGTCTGATCACACTTCTGGTAGTTGCAGTAGCTTTGAGTATATATACTCAATTTTGATATTTGTTTATGGTCAAATGGTTGAGCTAGGCTCCCTACTATTGTAATATTTTTATGAAGAACACTGGTTCTTTGGTTATGAATTTGCTTTTGAGACATCTTGGTTAATCTAAGTCAGCTTTCTTAATCTATCTTATTTTCCTCTAATATTAAGATATTTTATGAATGACTGAGTCACATGAATTTTTGTAACTGTATTATGATCAATGTTTGATTATAGTGTTGTTATAATGTCTTTCAGTTCCCTTGAAAATTTGAATTCAAGAGGATCTTGTGTTTGAGTTTTTTCCTCGTTAGGCTGCTAGAAGACCTGATGTCTATAGAAACTCTACACTCTCCTCACCAAAGTATTATCTCTATTCACCCTTAATCCAAAATTACTTACTGAAGCTGATACAAGACCTCAATTGCTTGTACATGCCAGCCCAAATTTTTTTAGTTAGAACTTTATTATCATTGAGTCCTCTCCATTCAATCACCTAAAACACATTTACATTTACTGTATAAAATGATGGGTATTGGGCTTACCTTCTATGCAATCTGAAAGTGACTTATAGTGCTAACACATTTATCATATTGTTAATGAATGCGTAGGTTGTGAGGTATTTTCATTCATGGATGGTTTCTCAGGATATAACCAGATTTAGATCAAACCTGAGGACCAGCATAAAACAAATTTTATCTGTCCATGGGACACATTTTCTTATCGTAAGATGCATTTTGGCCATAAGAATTTTGGAGCCACTTTTCAGTGGTCCATGTCCTTTTTTTCCCATGATCTCAAACATATAGTCGAGACTTATTTGGATGATTTATCATCATGATCTCGTAAGAGAGTTGATCATCCCACATACCTCCGACTTATCTTTGAGCGATGTCGCTACTATCAGATTCACTTGAATCCCAACATGTGTAGTTTTTTCATGACGCCGTGATTTAGGTGGATATCGGTGGCGACCCACCTTCTCTAACTGGCCCAAAACATGTTTTTGGAAATTTTGGTAATTTACTATTTTTAGCAGTTTTTAACTTCCGAGGCCATTTTGAGGCCCTAAACGATGTTTTTTGAGAAAACGGGGAGAAACATGGATCATAGACCAATTTTTCTCACCCAAAATTTGTAGTTCTTGGATAGATCTTTCCAATGAGCTATCGAGCACCCCAAACAGAGATCGTATGGAAAAGTTACACCCCTGGGAAGTTGATGTATCAACTACCCCCATCGGGGCCCACAAACCTTTTGTCTTTTCATCTTTCAGGGTTAGGGTTTTGGATTTTACTTATGTTAAAAAGGCCCTTAGAGCCTCATTGTAATGATCATATTCTTGTGAATGCAAGTAGCCATCACATCTCTTCTCAGAGATAAGCTACCACCATTCTAGTGAGTCCTTCACTCTATACTTTTACAGCCTCTATACATTTATTTCATTGATAGAAATCGTGTATTACTGTATATCTGTGACTCTTGTTATATTTTCACTATATCTCTATTATATTGTTGTCTCTCTTGCAATATCTCTGAATATTTTTGTGTTATATCTCCGCTCTCATTTCATGCCGAAAATAATCTGGATCAGTGGTATCAGAGTAGGCTACTCTTGATCATTTTCAGTGCATGTCCCCGATGAGTTCTGAGTATAGCAAGTTGGGTCTCGAGCTTGTATCTCTTGAGTACAATCGCTCTCACACACCCAAGAAACCCTCAATGGCAGAAGAAAATAAAAATGATGGAGCAGACAATCCTATCAGTCTGTTGCTTGAGAAAACTCTCATGCGACAGAGGGACGAAATGATGGAGAATTTTTCCCACATCCTTCAACGCCTCCCAATAGCATCAGGTGCATCTTCATCAAGTGGCCATTTTGGAGGCACATCACCTTTCAAGGTATAGTTTAATTTTGATATTCCCATATTTGAAGGTCAAATAGATGCAGATGCCCTAGATAAATGGTTAAATCTGCTAGAAGGTTATTTCTTTGTTCATAATTTTTTCGACAAGGAACAAATCACCTTCGCACTCCTTAAGGCTCTCCCCCATGTCAAACATTGGTGGGAAAATTACTGGGAGAAAAGTTCCACAAAGGAGTCTGGAATATATTGGGCCAATCCCACTTGGGATTTTTTTGTGGATGTGGTAAAGGAACAATATTACTCTGTTGGCAACTATGAGGACCAATACATGAGATGGACCACACTGTGACAAGAGAGGGGCCAAGAAGTTCCAGAGTTCACCAATACCTTCCATACCTTGCGCACCAATCTAGGTATCAAAGACTCCAAATGACATTTGGTTCTGAAATATCGTGGGGCTCTACACAGATACATACAAAATGAAATGGAGTTTTTGGACATCTCATCACTTGATGTTGCCTATTGATATGTTGTTAAAATTGAGAAGAAATTTAAGCACCAGAACAAATGGGAGTTTGGGTCTGCAAATCCACAACAACCAAAGTGTGACAAAGACAACCCCAACAAATAGTCTTTTGAAAACCAGTCCAAGCCACAAGAAAATAAGGGTCATGGGAAGATAAAGAAGGACACCGAAAAATGGTGCGATTTCCACAAAAGCCACTGGAAAAACACCGATGAATGTCGATCAAAATAGTCATTTGTGGTTGAGATCAAAGACAAGGAGCCAAACCCTAATTCAGAATCTGATTCTGAAAATACTGGTAAAAGACAGATCATCGACATAGACCCCACTGCCATTGTCACAACCGCAACAATTCAACCAGAAGAACTAACAGATTCAAAAGAGGGGGAGAGCCTTTTTCATTCAAAGATGTGGGTGAAGGGGACCGTGCTGCATTTTATTGTTGATAGAGGAAGCCAGAAGAACCTCATCTTAGCAGAGGTCATCAAACAGTTGGGATTGTCAACAACACCACACCCACAACCATACAACATCAGGTGGCTTTCCCAAGGATGAGATCTTCGTGTTAGCCAGCAGTTTCGATTGTCATATGACATCCAACTCTTAAAGGATGAGTTATTATGTGATGTTTCCCCATTGGATGTTTGTGATGTTCTCTTGGGCCAGCCATATATGTGGAAGCGCCATGCTATTTATAAGTCTTGACCCCATAGTGTCATTGTTACTTTAGGGGGTCATCTCTACAGAATACCAGAGGTAGTTCTAACTATTGTCCCACATAAACAATACCACAAGGTAGTATCTCATACTACAAAATTCATCTTCTCCACAATCTGTTCAAAAGGGGAACAAAAGGATACTGCAACCAATACAACCTCGACCTGAGCACCTTCTATCCACCAGAAGTAGGTTGACAAGGTTGCAGCAAAGCAAAAAGATTTCTTCTACACAAAGTCATATAAAACATCCAGACTGGTTAAAAAGGTCCAAACCTTCCAGCCAATGGTAAGTGATAGCCTTCAACAAGCTAAGCAATGCCACTTCTCCAGCAAGGCAAGCAGATCACCAAGATTCAGATACAACAATCACTTTCCCCTCTCCCTCGAGAAATCAATGCAATGGAGACCATTGCTTCCTAAGGAGGGAGGATTGATCCAAGTTGATATCAAAGGCCACCCACCTTCTCCAACTGGCCCAAAATATGTTTTTGGCAATTTTGGTAATTTACTATTTTTAGCAGTTTTTAACTTCCAGGGCCATTTTGAGGCCCTAAACGATTTTTTTTGAGAAAATGGGGAGCAGCATGGATCATATATCAATGTTTCTCACCCAAAATTTGTAGTTCTTGGATATATATTTCCAACGAGCTATCAAGCACCCCAAATGAAGATCGTATGCAAAAGTTACGCCCCTGGGAAGTTGACGTATCAACTACCCCCATCGGGGCCCACAAACCTTTTGTATTTTCATCTTCTAAGGTTAGGGTTTTGGATTTTAATTATGTTAAAAAGGTCCTTAGAGCCTCATTGTAATGATCATCTTCTTTCAAATGCGAGTATCCATCACATCTCTTCTCAGAGATAAGCTACCGCCATTCTAGCGAGTCCTTCACTCTGTACTTTTACAACCTCTGTGCATTTATTTCATTAAGAGAAATCATGTATTACAGTATATATATGACTCTTGTTATATTTCCGCTATATATTTGTTATATTGTTGTCTCTCTTGCAATATCTCTAAATATTTCTGTGTTATATCTCCACTCTCATTTTGTGCCAAAAATAATTCGGATCACGTCGGGTCGTATTTTAGGTTTCATAGTTTTGACAACAAGGATCATGGTCGATCCTCTAAAGTTTGACGCGATAATTCATTTTCCTCCCCTGTGCACATTCCCTTAGCCTCAAATATTACAGTGAACGCAAAATATGTCGATATCACTAAAGGGTTCATGCGTTTACTGAAAACGGGAGTCCCTTTCTATTGGGACGAAGATGCTCATTACTCTTTCAAAGTGTTGAAACATGCCCTCATGTATGCCCCTCTACTTTGGCCTCCCAATTATAATAAAGATTCCTATTGTACATGGTCTCCATAGAGTCGACCATCGGTATAGTCTTGGTTCAAGAGGATGATCTGCTCGAAGAGCATGTGATTTATTACCTGAGTCGAGGCTTGATGTTGTACTCAACATTGTGGGCCTATTGAACGTCTGTAAAGACTACCACCAGTTTCTCACCTATTCAACTTGTTTACGGGATGGAAACAGTCTTACCAGTAGAGTGCTAGATCCCATCTCTAAAGTTGGCAGTAGAGTTATTTCCAGACACTTCACCACTTGAGGAATTCTTATTATATCTCGAGCAGCTTGATGAGAAATTCCATGATGCATCCTTGGTTAACAAGGATTACAAGCAATGGGTCAAGTGTCAATATGATCGGTCCGTTCATCCTCGGATTTTCTCCGAAGGTGACCTTGTCCTAGTCTACAACCAAGATAAGGATCCCTTGGGGGTAGGAAAGTTTAAACCCATGTGGTTCATACCTTTCATAGTGAAGGAGGTTTTAAATAAGGGTTCTTATCTTCTAGTTTACTTTGAGGGAAATGCTTTGGTGGAGCCTAGAAATAGGCTCTACCTCAAGAAGTATTACTCATAGGTTGGTCACCTATGTGACTTCTTGTACATATGTATAATTCTTATATAGTTAGTTTTTTGTCTTTTTGTTTTATGGGCGTGTCATTATTTATGTCATATTTTTTACTATGGTAGATTTCAAGTGAATCAGAGGTGTTTGTTGGGTTCGTGGATGATGCTAGATGACAAAATCGGAGGCTTGATTCCATAGCTTGGGTGATTTTCATGCCTCAAGGCCAGTTGCTATCTTCTGGAGGTATCTGTTTAGGTGACACCACAAACATCGCCGAGTAGAGAACGATGATAGAGTTTCTTCGTGATGCTTTTTCACATGGTATCTCTCACCTTCGGGTCTACTTAGATGCTCAACTAGTTGTGTCACGGTTAAATGGGTTTTACCACATTTATGATCCTACTCTACATTGATGATTCCTTAGGGTATGTCTCTTAGAACAATGCTTTGATTACATTACGTATATCCATGTTTCTAGGATATTAAATCAAATGACAGATACTCTAGCTAATCAAGTATTATATTGGCATATTGCACACACATGAAAGAAGAACACACATACACATGTACATACATTTGTAAAAATGTGATCCATAAGACATATAAAAGTTGTAAATACACATATATATCAAAAAGTATCAGATTAAATAGGTTGGTGTGAACACCTCAAAAATACATATCCGGTATACATCACGAGGCTTATGCCCTCAAAAATATAAAAAAGAGTGCCCTCGACATGTAAGTAGTCCATCCTAGCTAAGCACAGGGCCTGTTGGCCCTGTCATAGTGAACAACAACGTTCACCAAATGCTAGAATGGTTGGACCCAGGTCTATGGCACCCCAACTACGTGAGGCTGCATCGATGGCGAGAGATCCTCGATTTCAACCATGGGAACTGGACGAGTGAGAACGGTGAGGTTCTTTTCCACCCATCTCAAAATTCTCTCGGCCTCTCTAGCTAGAGGTCCCCCTTCTACTGTTGTTGGTTAGATGGCTACTACTGGTACTGCCTCTGGTCGAGGAAATTACCTGGTCCTCGAGAAGTCTACTGGATGCATTTCTCCCACATTTGTGCATAACATATACATAGTTGTTAGATACTCTGATTCACATAAAAAATGATATATATTAAAAAGAAGCTAAAAATCAAATAACTTTAAAAAGAACCGTACTTATCTCTCCTCGCTCTTCTCTAGGAGGTACGACCATGTCTGAATCCCTGGAAAATTTGATTTCAGCATAGGGGTAGTCCTCTATCACTGGAATTTTTCATGCCCACCATTCAAAAAATTTGTCGTCGAAGGCCTCTATGGTCCTTCCTCCCCCATGTCGCGGAAACAATTCTTCCCATCTACTCACTATTGGGAAGGAGGCCACATGCCTCCACACTGTCTCTCATGGACTAAGGTTGGGTACCCTCTCAAAGAAGAATGAGCATAAAATGGTACCAAACCTGAATTTTGCATTACTCTACCCTCAACACTCTGTGAACTGCCTCTTCATGCAGTCAATCATGGTTGTGCTCCAATCAAATATTCATGCATTTAAGCATTGCATCACACAATATATGTGCACCCGAGAGGCCTGATGTAAGGTCATGGATCAAGTCATCCTCCCAATAAGAAAAACTATCACCTTCATTGATAGGTTGGTAATCTTGTGGATTGGCACTTGAGAGCCTACTTTCTCAGTGTCGACCATGCAATGCATTCCAATCATCTTGGTGATGTTGTAGGGACCAAGGGGAAATGAATGCAAGTTGAGTGGTTCCCCTCTCCTCGAGAGGCCAATCAGAAATTATATGTCCTCAGTCGTTGGAGTCAATGACTGCCTCTCAAGCATAAACTCCTCAACGTCAGGGTGCCAATAATCCACTAAGGCATTCAACAGCCTGGGTTGTTCCCTCATGAATGTACACTGGTAGAACTTCCATAACCCACATTGTTTCAATGCGACCACAGAAATAGGGTCCTCATTGACCAAGATATCAATATCCTCGTGATCCCTCTCTCTCCTGTGGACATACAGCCTGTTACATGACAAGTTCAAGGGGAGAATCAACTCTTTCTTTTTCATTTTTTTTATGTTATTGAGGGTGTACGTGGGATGTCTTGGAGACAGTGGAGTATGCATGTGGGAATATTTTTTTCTTATCCCGGGAATACACGGGATGGCCTTGGACAACCTGCGTACACATAGGGCCACCCTTTTTTAAGATGGTGCGCCCCCCAAAAAACTAAGATGAATGCACAATTAATGAATGGAAATGCAAGAGGGATGAATTTATACTTACTTGGTCCAAGAGGAAGTTTGTTTTGTCCTATGAAGCTCCCCCAATCAACTCTTTTAGCAAGGGGGTCTTTTCGCTTTTTGGTTAATTCTCAATTTGCAATGGTGAAAATGAGTTGTCAGCGTTTATTTATAGACTTTTTGGCCTTTTTTGCCACTTTTTTGAACTGTTTTGATGTTTTTTCCGTCTTGAAAATCATTTAGCGTGGTTCTTGGGTTTCTTATCAGATGTTACCATGAACTTCACTTTTGGTTTGGAAAATGTTTTGGGAGATGGGTCAATTTTAAAGGTCCTTAGGTAAAAGTTGTTTTTTCCAACATTTTGCATAAAAGTTAGGATTCCACCTCCACTTTCTACATCTCATTGTCTTTTCCACTTTTCCATAGGATCGATCCCACTGAACTACAACACGGAACAGTCATTGCTTCTTTAGAAGTGTCATAATTTAGTGGTAGATCCTACCTCTACATGGATGCCCTAGTTAGATCCTTATTGGATTTTGGCGTCTATGTCATCGTTAATGAATTTAACATCCGGAGTCCTTGGTAGTCCTATCCTAATTACAAGATTGAGCCTCATATATCTGATGTGTCATCACTCTTGGCCTCACCCTTGGGACTCCCAAAAAATGAGTCTTCTTTTAATCCCTTTTCAGACTGTCTAAACATGAAAATATTGTCGAGTGATCTTGTTATCCTTCACGCTCACCAAACTAAAACTTGAAAGCACATCTTTCCGGCTATATTTTACCCTTTTTTTGGTCTGGATGGTCAATTTTAGGAACAAAGGTATACTCTAGGAACTTTGGTTCGCTAGAAGAGTATTCTCAAGTATAATTTTAACCCTTTTTTGGGCCTAAGGGACTAACTTTACGAAAAAGGAACCCCCACGAAATCCATAGTTAAGTTCTTTTTCAGACTCCCTAAAATTGAAAAGATCATTGAGTGACCTTGTTCTTTCACACTTGTTAAACTAGTCTAAAAGAACATCCCCTATGGAGTCCATAGCTAAGCTCTTTTCAGACTCCTTAAAATTGAAAAGATCGTCGAGTGACCTTGTTCTTTCACACTTGATAAATTGGTCCAGAAAAACATCTATTGGCATAATTTTACCCCTTTTTCGACCTGTAGATTAAGGAGGAAAAAGGTACACCTTGGGAGATTCATCTCCCTGGGAGAGTTCTCCTAAGTAAATTTTATACTTTTTCGTGCTAAGGGGATTAAATCTAGAAAAAGGTTGTGAGTCCATAGTTAATCTCTTTTCAGACTCCTTAAAATTGAAAAGATTGTTGAGTGATCTTTTCTTTGTCACACTCGTTAAAATGGTTTTGAATAGACGTCTTTTCGGTGCTAGTTTACCCCTTTTTCGAACCAACTAGACTATCTTCAAAAAAGGTACCCCAGTGGAGTCTTCTTTTACATTTTTTCAGACTTTCTAAACATGAAAAAAATATCGATCTTACCTTCTCTGTGCTCGTTAAAATTACATTGAAGGGGGTTTTCATTGTGTCTTATTAATCACATTTGCATCTCTGCACCTTTGGCCTAATGTTGGCTCCATGTTGCTCTCAATTGAACCTTTCAAGCATGACTTATACACAAGCCTTGTAGCACTTTGCCTCTGTGTTTTGACACCTTGACCCATGGAGGAATTTTCCCGAGTGTCCTTTCCCTGCACATGTCTCCTTGATTTGAGAATTAGTGTTTTCCTTGCGCTTGAAACTAGTATGCTTGCGATACTCGTTCCTCCTTTGTAACATAACATTCTTTTATTCCTTTTCAATCTCTTTAAAAATATTGAAAAAGACAAAAAAATAAAAAATAAAAACCCTGAAAAGAGGACAGGAAATATATCTTCCTTTTATGGTAGCACAATGAGTCGCCCTTGGACAAAGAAAATCCTTCTGTTTGTTCATCAAGATTTGGTATCTAATATGACCTTAGGAAGTTGTTCTCACTACATAGAGTTGTGTCCTCCTCCATTTGGTTATCCTTCCAAACACATGGAGATTTTGTGTTGCCTTCTACATTGTGAACTTATGTCAATGTTATGCTCCCTGATTCTGATCATCTACCATGATATTGTCCAAGGGAATTCTTACCCAACCTGAGTTGGCCTCTCTGCAGCTTCTCTCCTGACCTCATGCCCGACCATCCTCGAATGTCCAATCAATTCCTTGTTCAAAATCAATGAAGCTCTTTGCTTGATCATCGAGATCCTCTTGTATTTTCCCAATGATTCATCGAAGACCTCTGGGTAGTGAATTCGTACACTTAAATTACACTCCTACCTGAGTTTTTAATATCTTGAAGTTGTTTCTCAAGCTCTGAAGGCCTCATCTCCAGTCATGATGTGTCGTTGGCTTCTTGAAGATGGATACTATACTTGTATATATTTTATTTTGAGATGTAGAACCATTGTGTATTTCTTGCGGCTACACTTTATATAGTTATATGACATGGATCAACATTGTTTTTGATTGGCATCCATAATTTATTTCATCCTGAGCATGGGTATGCCCACCTCAGAGAGACAATTGTTATTTTTGCAGATGACACATCCATAACTCTGGTTCCGGGCTCACTCGCTTCGTACATTGGTGAATATTTGTAATGTATTTCATCCATCAAATGCTCTTCTGACCTCACACATTAGGGGTCATCTATTATAACCCTAAATTTCTCTACATATGCATACTTGGTATCATGCCCTCTGACTTGCTATTTTTTCCAAGCCATCACTAAGTTGTTCTTCTTAAAAAAACTATTTTTGAATATGTACACACCATGCACCATTACTGACCGCATATGCATGCTTGCTTCACCACTACAAACCGCATACGTATGCTAGTTGCACCACTATATCCTGCATATACTCGCAAAATTTGCAAGGAATTCATTGAGATTATAGGCTATTGGGTAGTTTCCCAACTGTCCCACCACTTTTATCCCGTCACCCAACCAAATAACCATCCTTTTGTCATATAAAGGAGGTTTTTGGGTCTAATTCCAAATCCAATCATAATAACAATGAAACTCTACTCGTTTCACATCCTCTCCTTGCCCCAAGAAATTGCAGCCACCTTGTGAGATTTACCTCATAATTTCCTATTTTTACTTTTTTCCTTCATCATAATCCTATTCCATTTCCCTAGAGAGAGGTTGAGAGGATAAATATATGTGGAGGTTCAGTTGGAACTTGGTGAAGAGGATCCCAGATCAGATTCGTGGAGTAGTCACAGATCTTGTTGTAAGTAAACATTGTTATATCAATAAAAGGAATACTTTTTCTATCCCGAAATATGATGTGTCAAATGTTTGTATTTGATTTATACTTTATTCTAACATCTAACCCATGATTTTTATATGATACACATGTTTGTAGCTTCCTGTTTATCTATTTTTGAATGCAGGTCAGCCTTGGGAGGAGGCTTGCAGTCAGCAGAGCTATCAAACGTGAGAAGATCGACACAGGATGTGGAGTAAAAGGTAAAGTTACCTGATCTTTTCACTTTGTCTTTCATATATGAATTTGGGGTATGTTTGGTGTAGTTATAAAAGTAGGAGACTTTTATGTGGTTAGATCTGCCTACATTTTGAACCCTAGTGTAGTCCATAGGGGGTTTTCCCCTACTAGTAGACACATGCAGTGCATACAAAAGCTCACATTCAAAACAGAGTAATGCTCAGAAACAACAATGACAAAACTCCCTACGAACTATGGAAAGGAAGCACATACAACAATCTCTACATCAAGGAGGTTGGACAGGTGGCAAAATTTCAAGTAACACCAAAGGAATCACATGTCTTAGCAGTGAAGAGGATTTTCAGATATCTCAAAGGAACATAAGAGTTTGGATTATGGTATCCAAAAGGAAAGGATCTATCACTTATTGCCTACATAGATGAAGATTGGGCAAGTTGCATTGATGATCGACGAAGCACCAGTGGAGCAACATTTTACTTAGGTGAGTGTTTAGTATCTTGGCTAAGCAAGAAACAATCATCAATATCTTTATCTACAGCCGAAGCAAAGTATATTTCAGTGGCATGATGTTGTACTCAGGTTCTATGGATGAAACAAACTTTGACAGATATACAGGTTGAGTATGATGAGACCATTCCAATCTATTGTGATAATACAAGTGCCATCAATATCTCAAAGAACCCGATGATGCACTCCAAGAAGAAGCTATAAGTTTTAAACCTGCGAAGTAAAGCAATGCATATAGATTCTTAAGCAATACAAAAATTAATCAATGGCTCATACACAAAGTACACATAGATTTTATACCGGAAACCCTCAACTGGGAAAACCTTTCTTATTTTCATTATATCGAATTTCACCATTCACCATACAACATATAAAATGTTTTTATGTATTTCGTAGATACTAAAACCCTAATCCATTAATCTGGGATTAATTTTCAAATCTGCTAAAAATAGCAACATCCGCTAAAAATAGCAAAAAAATGCCAAATAAAATAATTTCGGGGCGCTTCCCCGAACGTTGTGAGTAACCAAGGGGGGACATACCTGCCCCCCCCTGGGATCCCCCTAGGAAAGTGCCCAGGGATCGTCAAACATAGTTTTCAAATGCATTTGTCGTATCTGACACGCCCACACACACACATGCAAAGACTATAACACATACCCAACATTCTCCCACTTGTTGTTTTCTTTGCATCCAGGGGTCTAGGGGATTATATAGTCAACAATCCAGGGAAGCAATGCCCATTATTACTCTACACCAGGAAATTTTTTGTGCTCACAAGCTTTGTCAATGAATCTGCAAAATGCTTCAAAGTGTCAACCTTTTCTAGTAACACCTTCTTTTCCTCAACCATGTCTCTCACAAAGTGATACTAAACATCAATATGCTTTGTCTTTGAATGATAAGCTAGGTTCTTTGCCAGGAATATTTCACTCTAACTATCACACTCTAATCTCACAACTTTTTGTACCAACCCAATACTTGAACACAATCTTTGTAACCATACTGCTTCCTTGCTTGCATGAGTGGTGGCCATGTATTCAGGTTCTGTAGTTGAGAGTGCCACTATAGCCTGTCTTTTGCTCATCCAACTGATTGCTCCTCCAAATAGGTTAAACACATACCCACTTGTATATCTTCTATGATCCATATCTCTAGCCTAGTCTGCATCAACAAAGCTATGTATGTCCACCACTCTGTCTAATCCCAGTCTTCCTTGGTAGCACAATCCATAACTGGTGATGCCATGAAGATACCTGAAGACCCTCTTTACTATTGTCCAATGCTCCTTCCCTGGTTTTGACATATACCTGCTCAAAAATCCCACTGCATGTGCAATTTCCGGTCTAGTACAAACCATTGCATACATCAAACTGCCAACTGCACTAGCATATGGAACATGGGACATGTCCTCTTCTTCTTCCTATGTCTTGGGACACTGATCTGTATATAACTTTACACCTCTAGGAATATGAACCTTGATCGGTTTAATTCCATGCATATTAAACCTATGCAATATCATCTCAACATATTTTCTTTGATTCAACTAGAGTTTCCTGTTTGCATGATCTCTTTTAATCTCCATTCCCATAATGAAGTTAGCAGGACCGAGATCCTTCATGTCAAATTTGGAGGATAGCTACGATTTCACCTCCTTGATAACATCCATGTTATTTCCTACCAACAACATGTCATCAACATACAACACTAATAAATGAAGTGATTACCAACCTTCTTGGAATATACACAATGATTTGCCTTGCTTCTTACAAATCCCAATCCAAGGATGTATGTGTCAAAATTTTGGTACCACATCCTAGGTGATTGCTTCAGGCCATATAGTGACTTATTTAGCTTACAGACCAACTCTTTCTTTCTCTTCACTACAAAGCCTTATGGCTTCTTCATGTAGATTTCTTCTTCCAGATCCCCATGTAGGAATGTTGTCTTCACATCCATTTTTTCCACTTCAAGATCAAAAGGAACAACAATAGATAAAAGAAATCTAATAGAATTTAACTTAGCAACAGGACAAAAAATATCACCAAAGTCAATTCCCTCTACCTGGGAATAACCTTTTGCTGCTAACCGAACTTTGTATTTCTCCACTTTACCTTGTGCATTAAACTTCTTCTTGAACAACCATTTGCTACCAACCTATTTTCTTCTAGCTGGAAGCTCAAATATATCCCATGCCTCATTCTTATCCAAGGCATGCATTTCTTCAACCATGGCCTTCTTCCAGAGTTTACTATCCTCTGAATTCACTGCTTCCCTGACAGTTCTGGGATCATCATCAGTAATAGATAAAGCAAAATTGGAATGAAAATTAGGTGGACTATACCTTTCTGGTTGCCTTCTATCTCTCACTGATCTCCTAAATATTGGGGTATGAGGTTCTTCTTTTGCTTCCTCTGCTTCCTCTTCTTCAGATGATTCAGATTTTGCATCATCCAACTCAAGCTCTATTTTCTCAGGTTCGTCTTGCATTGGTAGGAATTCCTATTTGGAAACATCTTTTACCTCTCTGAAAACAACATCTCGACTGTAAACATTTTTCTTGGCTTCTGGGTTCCAAAGCTTATAACCTTTCACACCATATTTATAACCAATAAAGATACACTTTTCAACTTTATTATCTAGCTTACTCCTATTTTCCTTTGGAACATGTACATAAGCATCA
>JZKD02S1673605.1:463742-488497 GCA_000966675.3 Picea glauca
TGAGGAGTCATATGGTATGACGCACCTGAGTCGATCAACCATACATCATGGTCTGCATGTGTACTTGTAGATGCTAGGTAAACATCACCTCCTTCTTCAATGGAGGTTTTCGCCTATGTGGAAAAGGTACTATCAGATCCCTTTGGTTTTTCAACCTTCTTAGACTTGCAATCTATATTATAATGCCCTGTTTTACCACACTTCCAACATTTCCTCAAAGATTTACCTGGAGACTTAGATCTACCTGTAGATTTAGATCTCCATCCTGAAGGCTTACGAGGGTTCTTGTCTTGGGTATGCACTCTTAGAAATAAAGAATCTATGTTGTGACCATCCATGCTTTTTCGCCTCATCTCTTCAGATAACAAGGATGAAACTACATTCTCATACTTCAATGTAGATTGAGTGGTACTACCTATTGCTACAACCAGATTATCCCAAGAGTTTGGCAAAGAACATAACAAAGTAATACACTTATCTTCTTCTACAATCATAATATTAACATATCCAAGTTGAATTACCAGAGTATTAAAGGCATTTAGATGTTCTTTCAGAGAATCTCCATCTTCCATCCTAAGATGATACAACTTCTTTTGAAGAAACAACTTGTTTACCAGGGACTTTGATTGATACAAATTCCCTAAATTATCCCATAGTTCCTTGGTTGTAGATTCTCCTAAGACATTCAACAACACTGAATCTGCCAGGCAGAGTCGAATAGTACTCCTTGCTCTTCTATCCAACTTGTCCCAATATTCCTTCGACATACTAGTAGCTGGTGTACTAGTAGTTTGTGTACTGGTAGGTTGTGTACCAGTAGGCTGTGTGCTTGTAGACGGTGTACCAGTAGGCTGTGTACTAGGATTCATAGCAATCCATGTGCTTGTAGACGGTGTACTAGTAGGCTGTGTACTAGGATCCATAGCGATCCATTGTTCTTTGTCTACAAGAAGGTCCTCCATCTTGAGCTTCCGTAGCTCAAAGTTTTTACCCTTGAACTTCTCTATCTCGATTCTATATGAGCTCGCCATTCCTCTTTCTTTACTTGAATCTCCACTGCAAAATCTCCCACTAAACCCAGGTTTATCACAGACCCAAGATAAACTTGATCTATCAAGACCAAGCCAAACCCTCAACAACAAAGGCATCCCTCTGAAGCCAAAAACAAGCTCTGATACCACATGTAAGTTTTGAACCTATGAAGTAAAGAAATGCATATAGATTCTTAAGCAATAAAAAAATTAATCAATGGCTCATACACAGAGTACACAGAGATTTTATACTGGAAACCCTCAACCTGGAAAACCTTTCTTATTTTCATTATATCAAATTTCACCATTCACCATACAATATATACAATGTTTTTATGTATTCCATAGATACCAAAACCCTAATCCCTTAATCCGGGATTAATTTTCAAATCCACTAAAAATAGCAACATCCACTAAAAATAGCAAAAAACCGCCAAAAAAAAAAATTCGGGGCACTGCCCTGGGCTACCGCCCATTTTCGAACGCTACGCGTAACCAAGGGGGGCGTACCTGACCCCCCCTAGGAAAGCGCTTGGTGCCCACACACACACACATGCAAATAATATAACACATACCCAACAGAAGCACATTCCAATAAAGTATCACTTTCTACGGGAAAATGTTGCAGAGAAGAACATCATAGTTGAATATGTGGGCGCAAAAGAACAAGTGGCATACATCTTTACAAAATCGATTCCAAGGGAATCCTTTGAGTATTTTCGCCAGAGACTCAGATTAATTTCTACTCCAAAATGCATACTTTTGAATGCTTATCTTATATGTTTTATATTTACACGAGGAAGCACCATAAAGATGACAGTTCAGGTTGGGGGATTAGTTTTAGGAAGAGTTCAGTCAGGGGGAGTATCCCCAAGGATAGTTCAGTTAGGGGGAACAACCCCAGATAAAAATATACCTTTTCCTTTGATGACAAATGGGGACAGATTTATCAAATGCAAGATAGAAATGATTGGAGAGAGAGCACAAAGGCATGTAGAAAGGGGGAGAAGCCCAAGGAGATTTTAGTCAGGGGGAGAAACCCCAAAGGTATATACCCTTTGTCATTTATTTCAAAGGGGGAGATATAGAAACATCGATGAGGAGTATAAGCATGAATTTTATCATGACTTAGTTTTGCCATCAATGTTGGTGTTTCCATCAATGCCAAAGCGGGAGATTGTCCAAAAATTGGCTTAGGTTGATGGAAAATTGGTATGTATTGTTTGTTTTCAATGATTTCAACCATTGGAGAGTGGTATTGTAGATTGATTTCAACCCTTAGTGATTGATGTCAACCCTTGGAGAAATTCTGGTAGCGAATTCCAGTAGCACAAAGGTTTGGGTAATGGACCCAAGTTTGTTTGATGTATAATGGTATGAGTTTTAATATATTTGAAGGTAAGAATATTCTATATGGGTATTGCATGTCATTAAATTTCCGGTGGTATGTGGAACATCACATAACTCCTCACGGTTAGAGAGTTATGGCCATGTGAAGTTGGAGAACCCAGGTTTGGGTAATGGACCCAATTTTGTTTCATGGATAATGGTATGCATTTTGATATATTTTTAGGTAATAATATTCTATATGGATAGTACATTTCATTTCATTTCTGGTGGTATGTGTAACATTAGATAACTCCTCATGGTTATAGAGTTATGGCCATGTGAAGTTGGAGAACCCTCATGAGTCATCTAGAAACCCCAAAAGGTCAAAGTGGTTTAAGAGATTTTAGAAGGTAAATAATAAATTGAAGTGATGAGTGTACTATAAGTCAAAGTAAATACAAAATAAATTATTTAAATAATAAATTTAATGGATAAATTACTAAGTTGACAAGTGGTTAGAAGTGGGTTATCCCTAAAATAAGAAAATTGGGTTAAGATGGTTAAAAGGTAACCCCTTGAGGAAGCTACATGAAAGTATAAATAAGAGGAAAGAATATTTCATTTTAATCACACTTGAGCATATTGAATATCTATAGGTGAGTGAGGTAACCAAATGATGTCTAAACTGAATTTTAGAGGGAATGTGAAGTAAGGAAGGTCAAAATTCAAGGGAGGATAAATTCTTTTGATGATGTATTCTAAGGTATGTTATTTACAGGTCATCTCACCATTTTCGCAATAAATTTTTTTATAGAATGATTTAGACAGTGAAATTGGGATACCATTGAGGAAACATATCCAGGTAGATGCTATACAAATTTTAGCTTGTGGGTCATTGTATTTTTGGAGTTACACTCCGTGGAAAATATGGTTTGTGGCTAGTCCCGAAACTAGTCTAAAACAAGTGTTTCAGATAAAAAAGTCATAACTTCTTCATAACAGATTCAAATTCAGTAAGACCAAATGTGTTGGTTAGAATACAATACTTAGTATTTTGTGTACAATTTTTAGTTCCATACAACAAATATTCTGTGTGGGGCACACTCTACAAGTTCTCTCTCTAGAATAAGCCATAATTCAACAAGGTACACCATTTTTTCTATAAATCTTTTTCTGAGAGGTTCCAAGTAGTGACACCTGGAGGAATTGCATAAAACACACTGACAAATATTGTGTACTATTTTCAGTTCTTTATTCATTACAACTACATAGTTATGATTATTTCAAGTTAGGGTTGTTGACTAATCCAAAACTAGTCATGTGAGACTAAAGTAAAGTTGGATGAAAATGCTATTCTCTTATTGTTAAAGTTAAGGAAGGTTTGCATGTGTGTGATCATATAAACCAGGTCTATTACATAGTTACAAATCAGATTTGGATGATGAAATTTATTAGGGCTTTTGGTTGAGGTACATGTTGGGTACATGGTTGAGACAAGTAGTTAATGAGTTGGCACATACATGAGGTGTATAGTTGATTATGTTGGTACATCATAATGAGTCATAGTTGATGATTAGTTGATACATGATTGGTACATACTTGGTACATGGTTGGAGGCACTTTTTAGTAGTATTATTGACACATGGTTTATGGATGATGTAGCATACTTGTATTGATATATTATTAGAAGAACATATTGATCTTGGTGATGATTATGAGTTGTTGTGTTATGCTTGGTTGATGCACATATTTGAGAGTTTTTTTGGTGATTGATCTTGGTGAGTAGATCTGATTTGGCTGATAAGATTGATGAGACATGTTGTTGTGATAGGTTTTTTGGGCAGGTTGTTGTGACAGGTTATTCATACATGTTTGGTGCATGGTTGATTCACTTGTTCATGGTACAGGTTGAGGCATAGGTTGGTGCATGGTTGATGCAATTGTTTATGGTACATGTTGATTACATGTTTTTTGGTACAGGTTGGTGCATGGTTGATGCACTTGTTTATGGTATAGGTTGATTAAAGGTTCAGGTACATGTTGATGCATGGTTTAGGTTGTTGGTACAAGTTGTTTGGTGCAGGTTGATTGGTATAGGTTTACAACAATATATCTCACAGTGATAGTTTGAAAGTGGTTCCATTATTTTACTTATACATCAGGGCGGTTGGATGGGGCAAGGACAGGTGGTTGTATACACCTTCTAGTTGTATCTAGAGAACATATGGGGTTGTATCCTCCTTCTGGTTGTAGTCAGATAATTGGGGAGTTGGAGCTTCCCTCGGGTTGTAGCCTGTGAAACTAGGGGGTTGGAGCCTCCTTCCAGTTGCAACTGGAAAACAAAGGAATTTGGTGCTTCCAATGAATGCAATTCTTAAAGACATATAAGAAAAATCATTCTGTGGTTTTCTCCTACTTTGGGTTTCCACGTAAAACACTGGTGTACTGTGTATGTGTGTGATTTCTTATTTTTTCATTGTTTATTTACTATACAACTATTGGATGTTAATGCTACATTGTTATAACACTTGCATTTTATGGTGAAAAATGATTAAATTGCTCTATAACTGATTCACCCCCCCTCTTAGTAATCCAACAAAAGTTTTTCCATCATAAAAGAAACATTAGATGTTCTTGGAATCCATATGATCTTTAAACATTGTGCAGAAGAGATTCAACATCAACCATTTTCTCTATCACACTATTACTGGAAAATACTCTGTTCAGAATCACTAATTCAAGCAAATATACACAATCATAACTAACACTAATTAGAAATCCTAATTCAAATTTATATCTAAGACAACATTTGAAAATACTTTGTATAGAATCAATAATCCCTACAAACCTACAAAATCATAACTAATGCTAATTAGAAATCATAACTCAAATCCATAACTAAAATAACATAGAAAATCACAATTTGAAATTACAACTAGGGTATCATGGAAAATCATAACTTGACATTATAACTAGGATGCTATAGACAATCATAACTCAAAATCCACTTCAATCTTATCATGCCGATGCTAAAATCAAAATTAGAAAATAAATAAAACCTACAGAGAGTATTTGAAATTACAACTTAATAAATAAACACTATCTAAATTAGTACTCTGCAGAGTGATTTACAGCTAGAGAGAAAAATACATGACAACATAATTAAACAACCTCTACACAAGGGAACTACCAGTTGCAAACAATATGTCAAGAATATAAATATCAGCAAGTAACCATGGACGTCCAAACATGCTCTGTGATATACACACAAATCATAAAATGAGCTGCAAATTAGAGAAGATATACAGGGAGGTGAATTAGACAAGCAATCTGAAATTAAAAAGATATACACAACGGATGAAATTTTAAAAAGAAACTTCAAAATGATATATGAGAGGGAATTATATAGATGCAAATATATATACTGATATAAACAACTACCCAGAACACTGGTGCCCCCCCAGAAGGTCGTGGCAATACTTCAACAGGAAAACACAGTCACTGAGTCAACTCAACATTGGCATTGATCATTAAAAGAAGAGTATACAACAAAATGAAGATAATGTCTATGTATAAAATAAAATTTGTGTCCTTCTTCGTGGAATAGGAAGCAATATTTATAGATTATTACAGATCTTGAGAGGTCGACCACTGGAAGGGTTGACGCTCTCTAAAAATAGTAATTTAATTAAATTCGTTTCAACAAAAGGCATATTTATTAATAGCCTCGTGCACTCCACTTAGTGGCCACAACAACTACCCAAGTATGGATGCGACGAGCTCCATAGCTAGAGGGAATGAGTGGGAATAAAAACCATGTTCCCGATTCATCCATCAAATTTCATCGATGTGCTAAAATCCAACTCATCTGCACTCCAAGTGTCGGATCGAGTGTGGGACGGAGGTCTGGATGAGGGACTAGATGGAAGGTCAGATCACGATTTTGACTTGTTGCAAGAAAAAAAGAAACATTGTATCACTATAATCAATCAAATTAAGATGAATTAATCATAAAACCATTGCAAAAATGATGATTATACATACCTCGTACGATTCCATGGTGAATTGATGCATAAAGCTTGATAATACCTTTAAAAATGGCTAAATAAGAGCATAGAATGTATAATTGTCATATGCAAAAAGGATTTGGCCATTGGAAAAAATAGTCAAAACACCAAACCAACATTTCTCCCATGCCTAAGGATTTGCAGGTCCCTCTGCAAACAAAGATGGATCACCTGAGATAACTATACTCGTGAAGGAGGGGGTGGATTAGTTTTAGAAGCTTCTCCCTCATGCCTCGGGGGCTTTGTCTTAGGCCTTTTGTGATGTTTCAATTGTATCCAGAGACTTTGATTGGTTGTGGTCATATGATCAACCAATCATTGAAGAGAGTTTACTTTTGCTTGCAGGACAACATTTTCATGATGAAAATTCCTATCCACAGTTTCTCGTTTTGCCAATTGTTGAAGTAGCTGAGCATTTTCTTGTTGCAATTTCTCAATAGTTGGGGTTTGATCTGATGGTTGGGGTTTGATCATATGGCTCAAGAGAGGAAGGCTTGTGTTCCTTGATAGATATAGAAGGTCTATCAACTTTAGAATATGGTATAGGAATCTGGGAGGAAGGAGTAACAATGTTTTTGTGAGGGAGACTTGGTGTAATAGGTTCATATTTGACCTCTTTATCGGGCTTATACTCCTATGCAAAAACTTCTTTGAGTATTTTATGGGGGCTCTGATGATCGAAATACAATTGAATAAGATCCGAAGTAATTGGAGGTTTTATATTGGGCTTGTCACTCATCCTTCAGGTTCTTCTTCGAAAGGATTTCCCCTTGAATCGATTAGCTCCTCTCCTCTTTGTAGGAACTGAAGGAAAATCTTGATGAATTGAATATTGTAGCTTATTAGGTTTAGAATCAAAATGTGTTGAAGGAAATGGGGAATTATCAACAAACTTTTTAATTTTCTTACCAGATGAAGCTACAGGGGAATCAATAATTTTCTTGGCTTTTTTATCAGACAGGGAGATAGTTTGAAATGGAGGGTTTGGATTTTTTGGAGAATGAGGCTTAGGTGGGGTGGAATCCCCTAAATCGAATGATCTCTTGCTTGAATTAAATGTGAGACGGGGATTCGAGAATTGGTAGAGGAAGTTTTCCCATATCTTACTCAGTTTTGTCAATTATGATATAAAAAGATATTTAATGAGGCCATGGTGAAATAAACTGTTGTGAGGGTTGCCCAAATTTTTATAGACCTAGGAACACATTTTCTCAAGGATTTTTAGGAAGTAGAAAGGAAAATTCAGGGGTTTGTTGAATTGAAAATGGGGTAACAGATGAAAATGACAAGATTTAAAAACATAGTACCTACCTTCACAAGTGATGATCCTGGTAATTACGATTAGGGGGTTAATCGATTAATCTTTGATCCATTATTTTTAATACCCTTTGGCTCCAGATACATTTTGGAATTTGGGATTGAACACTCTGTTATAGCTTGGACGTGGCAATTCATGGTGTTTGTACCATCGATCCCTAACCTGTGGCAATTACATGGCTGAGGCAATGGATTCCTTAGAGACCAATAAGACCATAGACCCTAGGTAATCCAGTCTCCCTTCAAACCCAAGATCAAATTGGAGAGAGACACCATCATCGTGCCCTTGCATATTAGCTAGGAATGGTCCCCAACGCGCGCGGAGGAAGATTTCTCTATATGCTGCGAATTTTGGAATGGATCATAGCTCGGTGTAGGAGGATGGTTCATAATGGTTGGGCATGGTTACTGAGCGAGGGATGAGTAGGAGGCTGAAATCGTGCATAGGTTGAGTATGACACAACAAAAAGAGGATGAGAGAAATGAGAAATTGGGGAAGAGTACCCATTTCTTAATGCAGTTGTGATGGAAGCAGTTGAATCATGGGTGAATTCGTCATACACGATCGCCATGTGTGATCATAATTGTGCTGATTTTGAATTTGAATGGTGTGTACTTTGGAGGAAAACAAAATCATGTAATAATTCAATCAATGTCCTAGTCTTCGACTTGGGCATTTGATCATAAATGAATTTATAGTTTAATTTTATTACCAAAATGGAATTTGAAAAATACACCATTAATTCGAGTGATCATACCTGCATGCGATCGTGATCATTTACAGTATATAAATACCTCACCTGATCCTCCATATGGCACTTCATATGGTCCTCCAGATGGCACTCCATCTGGTCCTCTAGATGGCACTCCATCTGGTCCTCTTGTGGAAGTGGAAATTGTCCCATAGTAAATGGACATTCACCCATAACACTTAGCTTGGGCAATTTCTGGTAGGCATGGTGAACAAGATCATGGAGAATGGATAGGATGAGTGTGAATAGGATTATCCATTGTTGATTTCCTTGTCATCAATCTGTAACAATATAAAAGAACTTGTTCCTCTTTTCACAGGCTTGTAATACAAATGATAGTGAGCATTTAGCAGTTTTTTATTGATCTGTAATTGTCACAATGAACAATTAAATATAAGAAGTCTTCCATTGTATAAACATAAAAATTAAAATGCACATCAGGATTATAACACACAAAATGATGTCATCAATATATAATTTAGCATACCAATACAAACAACTATTGATATAATAGCCCAGAATATTGTAAAAACATTATGATAGAATTTTTGACAAAGATTCTACTTCCTCTTTTCATGTATTGTAATATAGATGGCAGTGTTTATCATTTTTCAGCTCAGGAAACTCCTTCCCCACTCCTAAGTATTGTGACACCTCACAATCAAATATATAGGGAACCAGTCAATTCTCCCAATAGCCTAAGATTTACAGTTTTCCAAGTGTAGATATAAATTTCACACATTAGTCTGACAAGACGGTTAAAATATGGCCCCACCTGTAGGACAGAACATCCTACGTATAGTTAAGAAGAGGTAGGAGAGATATTCTTAGAATTGTCTTAAAGTTAGTTCCCAATGGCATATTGATGGAGTTCATTGACCTTTTCTTAACCATGCATACGTATTTTCATATTTTCCTACAAGTAATGTGGTACATCGGGACAAGTTTTAATATTTAGGAATTTTATTTATTGTTTGTCAGATCATCACCCTCGCTAGGTAGACTGCCATGCTTCCAGTGATCCTGTTCAGGACTCCGATGGGTTTACCTAGTCATACCATAGGCCGGTAACCACTACCAACAGACCTGTTTAGTATCCCGATGGGTTAGTCTCTTACACCCTTTTATAACAGAGATTGGTCCAACATCTTTTAAAATTTGTGTATAAATATTTCGTTTTTCAAGAAAATGGGGAGGCAACTCTAGAAATATTTATTTTGAACCAGGATGGTATTTAAGTTAGAGGATGACTCTTCTTTATGTATTACTTATAGATTTTCCTGATGTAAGGGACACTTAAGTGGATGTAGCCTATCTAAAGATATGGTATAATAAATCATTTTTAGTGTGTAGTGGATGGTACCATTGGAAAATAACAAAAAGGTATCTTCAGGCCCTACTCACTTTCTTCTTTTTTAAATTTATATTGATGTTTCCATGGCTAACCGCTAATTATACCTTATTGCTACTCTTTCATAAAGATAATTTACTCTCCCACTCAGGGTTATTGGATAAATTGTACGAGTAACCTCTAGGTTTGATAATACAACGTGTCACTTCCTTATATCCTCTAGTGGTGGAGGTTATGAGAAACTGCCATTAAAGATGCCTTGAGAGAAAGGAAGATATAAATCTTGTAAAAATGGTTAATTTACAACAAGCAATTTCTAAGCATAATAAAAAGTCATTATCCAATTGATTCTTAAGTAGACAATAGAGTTAAAATATAGCAACATTTTCTTTCGAAGTAAAATACTTCCCTTTTTGTCTCCTTGAAGTTGTCCACTTGTGGTGAAATAAATACTTACAAATATCTCTAAAATTGTTTATCAACAAAAACACACTTTAAATTATTTGCATAAGTACAATCAGAATTCAGAAAAAGTTTCAAGAACATGGGGAGGGAGAAGAAACTTCCCCATCCACCAAGGCCAATGCCTTATCAAATGACATGACCTGTAGAAAATATTCTTTGGAAATGGGTATGTGGTAAAGTTTAAGTCGGTGTCCATTCACTACAAAAGATACTTGTCCATCATCAATTGTTTTTATCTTAACATCCCCATTATCATACATAGTAACTACCTTATAAGGCCCAACCATCGAGTGGTAAGTTTTCCTTTAAAATTTTTGAATTGGGAATCAAACAACAAAGCCCAATCACCAGGTTGAAATTGTTTCTTCTTAATAATTTTGTCATGCCACTTGCTCCTCTAGTTTTGAACTAAAATTGTACGTTGGATAGAATCTTGTCTAATCTCATCCAATTCATTCAATTGTAGGGTTAGTTTTTTTTTTTCCTTGTCTAGGTCTAATTGTGCAGTGATACAAAAAGTCCTTACTTGGAATTCAATTGGTAGAAGCACTTGTTTTCCATAAACTAGTTCGTATGGGGTATGCCCAGTGGTATTTCTCCAGGTGGTACGATATGCCCACAAAGCCTCTGGAAGTCTATCAACCCAATATCTATGGTGTATTTGGATAGTTTTGGTTAATATAGTTTCCAATAATTTGTTCATTGACTCTACTTGGCCATTATCTTGTGGGTGATATGGAGAAGACTTACAATGCTTAATCCCATATTTTTTTCTTAATTCCTTCATCATCTTAAAAGTGAATTGTGTTCCCTGGTATGTAACATTTTCATAAGGAACACCAAAGCGGGTAAATATGTCCTCATAAATTAATTCAAAAACATATGTTTCAGTAGCCCTAAGCAAGGCTTTTCCCTCTACCCACTTGGTGACATAATATGTACAAACCAAAATATAATTATTCTTACGAGACATGAGTGAAATTGGTCCTACAAAATCTTGGGCCCATTTCTCAAAAGGTTCTATCATAACTTGGGCATGTAAGTGAATTTCATCAGTTGATGTGGGTCTTCATATCCTCTAACATCTATTGCAACTTCTCACATATTTGGCAACATCCTTAAAAATGCTAGGCCAATAGTAACCTGAATGTAAAAACTTATATGGTGTACATTTGTCAGAAAAATTTCCACCACATGGTCCATCATGACAGCTTCGTAGGATTTCTGGTATCTCATCTTCTTGAACACATCTATGAATAATCAAGGCTGGTCCAATACGAAAAAATGTCATGGCCAACCCAGGAGTAGTTAGCAGTGTGTGTTATAATTCGACACTTTTCATGAGGTGACAAATGAGCTAGTAACTTTCTAGTAGCCAAATAATTTTCCATGTCTGCAAACCATGGGGTATTTATGGAGAGGGAAAAGAGATGCTCATATGGAAAACTATCATCAATAGGAATACTTTCACCCTCATGATTAATGTGTGAGAGAAAATCAGCTACTAAGTTCTCTTTTCCAGGTCGGTCAAGGACGATGATATTGAACTCTTGTAATAACAGGAGCCACCTAGTTACTCGACCACTAGTAATGAGTTTATTCATGAGAAATATAATGGAAGAGTGATTTGTATGTACAAATACCTCATATCCTATGATATAATGGCGAAATTTGTTGATGACATGGCCAACTGCCAAGAATTCCTTTTTGGTAACTGTATAGTTTAACTCGACAAGTGACAAGTTCTTACTTACAAAGTAAATGGCATAGGACTATTGGTCTTCCTTTTTCCCTAATACTCCTCCTATTGCATTATCATAGGAATAAGTGTATATGTGAAATGGAAGGGCCCAATTGGGTCCTCTAAGAACTGGTGGCACAGATAATTTATCTTTTATAGTTTCAAAAGAGGTTTGGCACTGGTCAGTCCAAAGAAAATCAACATCTTTTTCAAGAAATCCAAACATTGGTGCATCAATCTTTATAAAATTCTCAATAAATCGTTGGTAGTATCTGACATGTCCAAGAAATATTATTACCTCTTTTTGAGTCTTTGGAGGTGGAAGTTTGATGATTACCTCAATATTAGTAGGATCCACTTTAATCCCTTCAGATGAAACATGATGCCCTAAGACTACTCCTTTAGTCAATAACATTTTACACTTTTCGTGACTTAAGAATAGATTCATTTCGTGACATCTGATAAAGACTTTCTTCATATTATCTAGGGCTTCCTGACAAGTATTACCATATAATGTAAAATCGTCCATATACACTTCCACACAATCATGAATGAGGTCAACAAATATCTCTAATACTGCTTGTTGAAATGTGGCAGGAGCATTACACAAACCAAATGGTAAGACCCTATAGGCATAGGTGCCCCAAGGACAAGTGAAAGTAGTCTTCTCCTGATCCTCAGGTGCTATGAGAATTTGGTTTTATTCGCTATATCCATCCAGGAAGGAAAAGTATCACTTCCCTAACAAGGTATCCATGACTTGGTCAATGAATGGAAGAGGAAAACAATCCTTAAGAGTGGCCTTATTAAGTTTCTGGAAGTTGACACAAATTATCCATTTTTAGGCTACTTTCTTTGGAACCACTACAAGTGGGGATGCCCGTTTACTGCCAAAGATTGGATAAATAAAACTGACATTCAATAGCTTCTGTATTTATTCCTTTACTATATCCTTTAGTGTCGAATTCATCCTTCTCTGGGGTTGCCTAACAGGTGTTAATTCTACCTGGGTATATATGTGATGAACGCATGTATCGGGGTGTATACCCTTCATATTGATATATTCCCACGAAAATTCCCCTGATTGGTCTTTAAGGACATTTATTAATTGTTCTTGTTGATTTTCATCTAGTCTAAAATTTATATGTAGGAATTTCCCAGGACTAATATCATAGGGAATGGTATAAGATATGGTAGATTCATCTAAATAGAAACTAAAAGATGTTGAAGACAAAGTTGATGGGTCCAACTATTCCTGAAAGTATTCACCAAACTTGTACTCAAATTGGGGAAACGATTGTGAAAAATCAACACACATGATTGCAAAAATAAATTGATTTAGCACATTTTCCATTGTTTTCTCCTGAAGTGCCCAGGAATGGTCACTAGGCAACATGGGTTCTTCCCAGTTCTCATTCTCATATGGACATTCAAGCCACCATAGATTATCCATAACAGGTTTATTTGGTGGGTATATGGTAAGATTTTGTATAGAAAGTACATTAGAGATAGTCATTTCACCTTCTCTACGGCCAATAAATGCATTGGTTTTGGCCAACCAAGGTATTTCCAAGATAACGGGATGTCATTTAGCAGGATCCTTTGAATGAATGAAAATAAACTCTACTGGATATTCCCATGTTGCTAATGTAACAATGATATCATCCAAGATTCCTTCAGGTGTAACTTTTGTATTATCTGCTAATTCCAAATTAGTTGGGGTAGGTCTAAGCTGGGGTTTCTACTATAATTCGTCGAAGGTAGTAATAGTCATAAAATTAATGGCTTACCCCAAGTATATGAGAGTATTTCTGATGGGAACCTTATTAATGGTTATTGTTACTATGGGGTTCCCTAGGTTTGCATACTTTGTGACCTTAGGCTGCTTTGATATATATTTAGACAATTCTTTTATCAAATGTACTGTTGGAGGATATTTTTTTTTCCTACCTAGTTTCTTGATACACAATTCTTTGACCACCTTACTATAAATTGGAATTTCCTTTATGGATTGTAACAGGGGAATTTTGACAGAGATGTTATTTAAGTCATTTAAAATTTCAAATTCTGATCGAATCATTGGTTTCTCAATTACTAATATTTCTGGATAAGGAGGGGATTTTGTAATATATGAAGATTCACTTTGGGGAAACTTATGTTCCTGGTCTTTGGGAATAATAACATCTTCCCACTTAGTGTCATTTGTGATTTCTTCAGGAGTTTCATGTTCTTCTTCTTCCCGGATGACTACTGAAGGCCTCTGTATATCCAAAAATTTTCCCGAACTTAGTTGAATCTCATGTAGTGGAACAGGAGAAATGCCATATGTTGGAAAGGTTTGCAGCTCAACATTGTGAAGAGGTTGAGTTGGTTTGTTATTCGGGTGAGGCACCGATTGTGATGGTAATAATGTTGATCTTGGGGAGATTGTATTTTGAAATTTTTGGGGTTATTTTGGAATAGGAGGTAAAGGTGGGGGAAAAAAACCTAGCAAAAGTTGATGGATGTTCAGTGGAAACTATGGGTAAGGATGAGTGGTAATAGGAATAGGTGGAGCCTGAGCGTTTCCTTGGGTATGCCCTACTCTTCATCCTTGTAGCCAATGGTGGTGTGAAGCATACCATGGATATCAATTTTTCCTATTTGGTGAGTTCCACTATTGTGGTTGTTGATAATAAGGTGAAACTTGAGGTGGTATATCCTGGTATGTAGGTTGACTCCTAGGATGCCATAGCCTCCTAGCTACATAAGAAGATTCCCTAGGATCCCCACTTCTCTAAATGGCTGATAAACTGGGTAGTGATGGCATTTTTCAGTTGGGTGGTCTTCATTACAGAAGCCACAAACTAAAATGTTGTCTAATGGGAACTCCCTTGAGGAATGCTTCCTCCTGCACCTTGGACAAAATATGCACATTGCTTCATTCTCTTCCTCTTGTTTCTTCTTAATCTTTAGGGTGTCCAACTAGGAACCTATTGTACTTAGGATATCATTTTTGAATGTATCCAATTTTTTTCCTGTCTCTACCCTTGTAATACCACCCGAACTAAATGTTTTTAGGTTTCTACTATAAGGATCCCGAACACTCTTCCCAGTTTTGGCCCTACTCCTCGAGTAATTTCTACACATTTCATAGATTTTAGTGAATGGTTTATGGGAGATGTGACCTGATGCCATCAGGTTAAGTGTCTCTAGATATTCTTCCAAAATTCTTTTAAGGAAAAGAGTCATGAATGCATCATCTGGAAGGTCATGGAATTTCTATTTCGGTGAGTTATAAGCAAACCTTTCCATGTAATCTTCGAGACTCTCGTCCTTTAACTGTTGAATTTTAAAAATATCATTACAAGAATCCTTGGATTTGCAATAGTATTGGTATTTCTTAAGAAATATATCTTTCATGTCTTCCAAAGACCTAATACTAGACTCTCCTAACCCCATGGACCATCTTAGTGCAGAATCCTTGAGAGTGGCAAGAAAAAGTTTTAATTTATGGGCATATTGAAAGTAGTTGTAGCTTCTACACAAGATGTCAAACTCAAATAGGAAGATATTTGGGTATTCACTTCTCTTACCATAAAAGGTGGGCAGTGAAGAGAGTGGAATGTTATTCATGTTGACATTTTGTGTGGTATCCAAAATCGAAAACCCAAAGGTGGTTTTTGTTTGGTTTCCAACTTCTTCTCCCTCATCATGTCTCACATGGTTGTGATCCTCCTAATCATCCATACTGATTTGATTCCCAAAGAGATAATACCTAAATAGTTTTATCCTTGAAGATAACAAAGTGTCCCAAGGTTCTTTTCTAGGAAGGGTATCCCTTTGATAGGAATATTTATCTATTGTTTGGATGTTCGAGACTTTACTCGAGCCCATTGAGAATATTGGTGCCAAAGTTTTTGTTTCAACTTGGGATACAATTATATTGGTTGAACTGCCAAAAAGAGCATTGACCTATTCAAGGTCAATGATATCTACAAAGTTTGAGTCCCCTGATGGTGGTGAATAGGAAAAGGTTGTGTTGGTTGGTTCTGATGAAGGCTCGAGTGGTCTTGCCTCTTGCCCACTAATATTGATGTTTCAATTTTCTTCTCTATAATTTACCCAGTTTTGATCTCTTCAGATACTTATTTATCTCTTTGGGTTGAGACATCTCCTACTTTTTGGTATCAAAAGAAAATAGATAGGGAACCTTTTAGAAAAGTTTAAGACTAACATGTTAAGAAAAAAAAGTTTCCAGTTGGATAACCTTAAACTCAAAAAGAAACATGAGGAGGAGAATGCAGCAATGAGAATATATTTCTCAAGAGGCAGGAGGAAGCATTCCTCAAGATAATTCCCCTTAGATAACATTTCAGTTTGTGGATTCTGTACAGAAGACCATGTGACTGAAAAATGTCCACCATTGCCCAATTTATTAGCCATCTATAGGAGTGGAGATCTTGGGGAGTCTTATTATGCACCTAGTAGGCCATGGTAGCCTAGGAATCAACCCAAATACTTGAATCTACAGTCTCAAGTTCCACCCTATTATCAACAACAATAGTGGAACTCACCAGGTTGGAAAAATTGGTCTACTCAGTACCGATATCCTTGGATTCAAGGATGGAGGGGATCACACAACCAAGGAAACCCTCAAGCTCCACCTATATCTATGTCCAACCATCCTTATCCTCAGTTCTCATCGAACAATCCACAACTTTTGCCAGGTTTTGTTCCACCACCTTTACCTCCTATTCCACAACAAAAACTGCTACAATTTCAAAATGCAGGCTCCTCGAGACCGACACTATTACCGGCACAACCAGTTCTGAATCCTAATAATAAGCCCCCTCAACCTCTTAACAATGTTGATATGCAAGCCTTCCCGACATATGTTATTACTCATGTTACATTACAAGAAATTCAACTAAGATCGGGAAAAGTTCTAGATTGGTAGAGACCTTCAGTAGTCATCCAGGAAGAAGACGAAGAAGAAGAAACCACCAAACAACCCATGGATGACACTAGGTGGGAAGATGTTATTATCCCGAAGAATAAAGAACCCAAGATTCCCCAAAATGAACCTTTACAAATTACGAAGGTCCCTCCTTATCCAGACAGATTGGTAATCAAGAAACCTACCACCCGAACGGAATTTGACATTTTGAATGAATTGAAAAATATTTGTGTCAAGATCCCTCTACTTCAAGCCATTAAAGACATTCCAATCTATAGTAAGGTAGTCAAAGAATTGTGTATTAAGAAGCCATGTAGGAAGCAAAAGAACCCTCCTACAATACATTTGGTAGGAGGAATTTTTGAGTACATATCAGAGCAACCAAAACTAGAAAAATATGGGAATCCAGGAAAACCAGTAGTGACCATAACCATTAATGAGGTCATCATTGGAAACACCCTCATAGAGCTAGGGGCATCCATCAATGTTATTACCACTACTAACTTGGAACAATTACAGTTACAACCTCTTCTTCGGCCTACCCCAACCATTTTGGAATTAGCAGATAAAAATAGGGTTATACTTGAAGGGATTTTAGATGATGTCATGGTTTCTTTAGCCTCATGGGAGTACCCCATACATTTTCTTGTCATTCATTCAAAGGATCCTACCAGAGGCCATCCCGTTATTTTGGGAATACCTTGGCTAGCCACAACCAATGAATTTATTGGTTGTATAGAAGGATAAACTCCATCTCAAATGGTCTCTCTATCCAGAAGCTCGCCATTTACCCTCCAGTTCAACCTATTATGGAGAATCTATTGTGGCTTGAATGTCCATATGAGAACGAATACTGGGAACAACCTGTATTTCCTAATTACCATGCAAGGGCACTTCAAGAGCATACACCATAAAATCTGCTAAACTAGTTCATTTATGCTATCACATGTGTGGATTTTCCATAGTCTTTTCCCCAATTTGAGTACATGTTTGGGGAAGAAATTCAAGAACAATTAGACCCATCCATTTTGTCTTCGACATATTTTATTTTTGAAATAGATGAGTCTGCCATGTCTTATACTATGCCCTATGAGATTAGTCCAGGGAAATTTTTACATATTAACTCCAGGGTAGATACAGACCAACAAAAACAATTAGTAGATATCCTTAAAGAACAAACAGGAGCATTTTCCCGGGAATACACTGACATGAAGGGTATACACCCTGACACATGCATCCATCACATATATACCCAGGGTGAAGTGACACCTGTTAGGCAACCCCAGAGAAGGATGAACCCAACACTCAAAGACATAGTCAAGGAGGAGATTCAAAAGTTTCTATATGTTGGATTTATCTATCCCATCTCTGATAGTAAGTGGGTATCCCCGCTTGTAGTGGTTCCAAAGAAAGTGACTAGGAAATGGAGAATTTGTGTTGATTTCCGGGAACTCGACAAGGCCACTCTGAAAGACTACTTTCCTCTCCCTTTCATTGACCAGGTTCTAGATACCTTGTCTGGAAAGAAGTATTGCTCCTTTATAGATGGGTACAACGTGTACAACCAAATTCTTATAGCACCCGAGGAACAGGACAAGACTACCTTTACTTGTCCTTGGGGCACCTATGCCTATCGAGTCTTACCATTCAGATTGTGTAACGCTCCTGCCACATTTCAACAAGCAGTACTAGGGATATTTTTTGGTCTTATTCATGATTGTGTGGAGGTCTACATGGATGACTTCACAGTCTATGGAAACACTTACCAGGAAGCCTTAGACAACTTATAAAACTTCCTCATCAGATGTCAGAAAATGAACCTATCTCTAAGTCATGAAAAATGAAAAATGTCGCTAACTGAAGGAGTGGTTCTAGGACATCATGTTTCATCTCAAGGGATAAAATTCGATCCTGCAAAGATTGATGTCATTATTAGACTTCCACCCCCCAAGACCCTAAACCCTAAAACTATAACTAATGGTCGAGTGACTAGGTGGCTCTTGTTATTACAAGAATTTAATATCAATGTTCTTAACCGACCGAGAAAGGATAATGTAGTAGCTGACTTTCTTTTCCCGCATAAAGAATGAGGATGATGATATCCATATAGATGATAGTTTCCCAGATGAGCATATTTTTTCCCTTTCTTTCAATACCCTATGGTTTGCAGATATGGAAAACTATCTGGCCACTAGGAAGTTACCGTCTCATTTGTCACCTCATGAAAAGCAGAAAATTATTACACAGAGTGCTAATTACTCTTGGGTTGGTCATGATATTTTTCGCATAGGCCCTGATTTGATTATTCATAGATGTGTTCAAGAGGAAGAGGTACCTGATATACTATGAAGATGTCATAATGGACCGTGTGGTGGCCATTTTTTTGACAAACGTACAACATATAAGGTGTTACATTCGGGTTACTATTGGCCTAGCATTTTCAAAGATGTTGCCAAGTATGTGAGAAGTTTTGATAGTTTCCAAAGGATAGGAAGACCTACATCATCTGACGAAATGCCTTTGTAGGCCCAAGTTATGATAGAACCCTTCGAAAAATGGGCCCTGGACTTTGTAGGACCAATTTCACCCATGTCCCGTATGAAGAACTATATTTTGGTTTGTACAGACTATGTCACCAAATGGGTAGAGGCAAAATCCCTATTCAGGGCTACAGATATGTATGTTGTCGAATTTATCTATAAAGACATCTTTACCCGCTTCGGTGTCCCTCATAAAATTGTTACTGACCAAGGCACTCAATTTACTTTCAATATGATGAAAGAGATAACAGAGAAATATGGGATTAAACATCGTAAATCTTCTCCATACCACCCGCAAGACAATGGTCAAGTAGAATCCAAGACTGTTCAGTTACATCACCGGGATTAGGATGATAGGCTCCCAGAGGCTTTGTGGGCATATCAGACTACCTGGAGAAATACCATTGGGCATACCCCTTATGAGCTAGTGTACGGGAAACAAGTAATTTTACCTACAGAATTCCAAGTAAGAACCTTCTGTATTGCCGTAGAGTTAGGATTGAACCTGAATGAGGCTCAGAAGCAATGAGCCTTACAATTGAATGAGTTGGATGAAATTAGGCAAGATTCCATCCAACATACAATATTAGTCCAAAACCAGAGGAGCAAGTGGAATGAAAAGTTTATTAAGAAGAAGCACTTCCATCCTGGTGATTGGGCCCTGTTGTTTGATTCCTGATTCAAAACCTTCAAAGGAAAACTCACCACCCAATGGTTGGGTCCTTACGATGTAGACATTGTATATGACAATGGAGCTATAATAATTAAAACAATTGATGATGGACAAGTCTCCTTTGTGGTAAATGGACACCAACTTAAATTTTATTATAAGCCCATTTCCAGAGAAGATTTTCTATAGGTCATGACAGCTCACAAGGAATTTGCCTTAGTAGATGGGGAAGTCCCCCCTTTTTCTTGAATTTTTTTTTTAATTTCCTACTGTACATATGTAAACAGTTTTTGAATTTTGTTAAAAAGGCAACTCTAGAGGTTTCTGTAAGTATTTATTTCACCAAGAGTACACTGTTTCAAGGATTCTTCTTCAAAAAATTATTACACTTGAATTTTGTGTATGCTAAAGCATCAAATGAATATTGACTTACTGTAATTAGCCATATTTTTGCAAAATTCTCATTTTTTAGGAATTCTAAAGCAGTTGCTCTTGAAACTCTTCACCACTGTATAAGGAAGTGATATCGTAACTATCAAGCCTAGAGGTATCTTGTACAGTTTTTCCAAGAAACCTGAGTAAGTGAGTCAAGTGTCTTTATCAAAGAGTAACAAGGAAGTCTAATTAGCGGCTAGTCATGGAAACATCACAATAACTACAAGGAAGAAAGTAATTTGAGCCTAGAGATACCTTTCTGTTCTTTCTCAATGGTACCATCCACTACACACTAAATAGTTTGATTATATCATATATTTGGATAGGCCACATCTGCTTAAGTACCCCTTACATTGGGACATCACTAAGCAATATAACAAAAATTCATGCGCTAACATAAATACCATCCCAATTGAAAAAAAAAAAAAGTTGTTTTGAGAGTTGTTCCCCCATCTTCTTGCATCAACAATCTTATATTAAAATATTAAAAGATGGAGGGCTAGTCTCTGAGGGTTTAAGAGGATAACCCTCCGGGATACTGAATAGGTCTGCTGGAAATGGGTACCAGCCTGTGGTATGACTAGGTAAACCCATCGGAGTATTGAATAGGCTTGCTGGCAGTGGGTCATTCTACTTAGCGAGGATGATGATCTGACAAAAATAAATAATAAATCTAAACTTGTCATGATGTACAACATTACTTGCAGACAAAGATGAAATGGATTATGTGTGGTTAAGCTAAGGTTAATGAATATCATAAAATTTCCATTGGGAAATGACTATAAGACTATCTTGAAACTCTCTTGCCTACCTCTTATTATCTATGTATATGGTTTCTTATCCTCTAGGTGGGGCCATATTCTAACTATCTCGTCAGACCGAGATGTGAAATTTTATCTTTACACTTGACATACTATCAATCTTCGGCGATTGGGGGATACTGACTAGTTTCCTATACTTTTGATTGTGAGGTGTCACAATACTTAGGTGTGGGGGAGGGGTTCATGAGCTGAAACATGATCATTTCTTAGAGAAGTAGATCTTTGCAAGAATTTTTGTATTATTTTTATGATACAGGTTATTACATTTATAGTCATGTTATTTTTGAAATGCTTAACTTTCGTGTGCTATAAATTACCGAACATGTACTTAATATACCACTCTTTATCGATTTATCGTTTCATTACAAGCTACATATTTTAGGTTTGACAATACATTTTATGCTTTCTATAACTTGTTCATTATAGGTTTTTGACATTATATGTCATATGCAAGAAGAATGAGTGAGCATGGAGCATTCTCCCTCTGCTCATTAACCACTGTGGTTGTCAAAAACACTTTAAAATTGCAGGCTATCCATTATAAGAGGTGAAAATGCACTTAACACATAGGTACCGGATGAAGTACCGTATGAGGTGCTAGATGAGATGTCATTTGAAGTGTCGAATGAAGTGCCATTGAATTGAATACCAGTAACTGTCCTAGATTCTAGGGAATTGGAAATCAATTACATTCAATTAAATTGGTTACAAACATTTATTGGAGATGCTTCATATGTTTATGATCAAATGTCTGAGTTAAAATACTTGGACATTGATCTAAATATGCACCATTACATTGCCCCAAAGCTTGACATTGAATTCCAATTTCCCACATATGGAAGCTTGTGCGCACATGTGTGCAACGTATTCCACCTTAAGTGATTCCAAAATTGGGCTAGGCACTCTATTATCTCATTTTCCCTTTCCATTTTCTCTCCTCTCCATTAAGAAATCACACCCAACCTCTGCTAGCTCGTCCTCTGTCCAAAAATGCATTCGTCCTGTGCTAAATCCGTGCCACTGCTTGGCTCAATTTTTCCCTTGCTTGGTGAATTCCACTTCTATCACAATGACCAGGAGATACAAACCCTCCTCCTATGCATACTTGTTTTCCATTCCCGAATTTGCACAGTGCAGAGAAGTGATTTTGTACACTGGTTGGGGGCCATTTCTGTCTAGCTTGCAGGGCCATGATGATGGCCTCTCTATGCAATTTTCAGTTGGTTTCGATGGTAAGACAACACATGTAGGGTCTCTCACCTTTGAAGTCACATAAGAGTCCATTGTTGCTGCAACAAAGCTCCCAAGAATGGGAGATAGATGGTTCAAAAACCACCAATTTTCGCACTCAAGTTACAACAGGGTGTTTAAGCCCGAATTAGAGAGAATTTCAGGAGAAAAAGGGTATGCTAAGGAGTGGATAAAGGCAGGATTGGTCAATCCCCTCATCGTCATCACAAGGTTAATTACATGTGAAGGTAGATACTCTACTTTCAAAGCTTGTCATTTTAGATTGTTGGCTCATTTTCTGTTCAACAAACCCTTGAACTTCCCCTTCTATTTTCTCAATATCTTGGAGAAGATGTCCTCTCAAGTGAGGAAAAATGTGACTAACCCCCACAATAGTCTCTTCCACCATTGCTTGATCAAACTCCACGTTCTTTCTGAACTAGAGAAACAGGGGGGAAATTGGGATGCCTTTATCTACCAATTTGCAAACCCTCACTTGGCAGTTAAGACCGACAAAAATCCACTTAGTCTAAAAACTATCTCTCCATCCAAGCCTCACTCTCAAGAAATGCAAAATCCCTTGCACAAACCCTCTCTTTGCCGGAACAATACCAAAAGCTTGTTGATATCCCTACTTTTTCATTGGGTAAAAAGACCAAGAGCAAAGACCAAAAGAAGCCCATTGTTGACCCCCCAATGACTTCACTCTCTCTTGATCCTACACCTAAAAATCTCCAGGAAGTAATGCAGCAAGAATTTCCCATCATTCCTACAAACAAGAGGGGATCCAATCAATTTTGTAAAGGACCCTTTTGAAAGAGTACCCGGAACACAAGAACCAATCCTTATGAAAAACCTCCACCTACTTTAGACCCTATCCAAGTGTCCTCCGACCTTGAGATCTCTCATGAGAAACCTAGGGAAGTCTCTGTGTATGGATTAGAGCCACTAAGGAAAACAAAATCAGAACCTACCTCACCTTACCAATCTCCCATCACTCCTACTTCACCCATGCCCAATTTAGATCCTAAAACTGATAGATTTCCGACATCCCTCAAAGGATCTAAGCCTTCCTCAGAGGTAACTGATTATGTCCCAACCATAGAGTAGCTACAAAAATAAAACCATCAACTTCTCCAATAGTTGGAAGAGAGGAAGACAGTAGATGTACACCTTCATCATGACAATCCAGTTCTTTAGGCAAAGGTCAAATCCCTTCAATGGTTGGTTGATGAAATGATTAAATCTAACCACAGCCTCAAAGCATAATTAAAGAAACACAAGAGGCACAAGGCTAAGTCTACACAACAAGAAGGAGAGGCTTCTAAAGCTGATCCTCCTCAACAAGCCTAGTCACGAGGGGTAACTTTTTTTTGTTTGCAGTGGGACCTGCAAAATTGTAAGTGTGGGGTAATGTTGGGCTTGAGATATGATCACTTTCTTGACAGTTATTATACATTTTTACCACATGTACATATGCATTTTTCATCCTTTAAAGGAGCTTTTTGAAGAATTTCATGATAAAATGGTATGATCGCCATAAGGTATGTGTAATTCATGTTTAATGATTGAATAAAGTATAATTCATCATGTTTTATGATTTCTAAGAGCTCATTCACGTTTTTTGGTGTTACAGGGCAAAAATGCACTATGTTTCTAGTTCTGGCACTTGATCCAGCACTTGATCCGGCACTTGTTTTGACACTCGATCCGACACTCTGTCCAACATTGCGTAATCCACAAAAACACAAGGTGACTTGGTGGTTAAGGTATTGATGGCCAATGATTGGTAAATCAGGCACGTGCATTTTGTTTATCCTTGCCCCCTCTAGCTATTGAGCTCCAGACAACTCAGTTTTAGTTGTCCAAAGAGGGAGATTATTGGCTCACTCCGTTTTATCAGTTAGGGCATCATTTATTGTAATTTGTCAAAATTAGAAGTGGTTCGACCCTGTTATGGTCGACCACTTGGTTTGTAAGCTTATAAATACAACTAGGATGGTTAGATGATAGTTAACCAAGTAGCATAAACATTAGAATTGTCAGAAAAATGATTTTACTCTGTTT
>JZKD02S1673605.1:493258-517583 GCA_000966675.3 Picea glauca
GATACATATGGAGATAGAGAAGGGGGATAAAGAGAGAAATAGGGGTAGAGAGATATGTTGGGTATGTGTGAGATGAAATTTTTTTCCTTAGGAAACATGTCACATTTTTGTCTCGTTTTTCATGTTGCCTCGATTTTCATGTCCATTTTTGGGAGGTTTTTTGGCACATGGTTTTTTTCCGATGCTTTTCTATTTCCGGTTAAGGAATTAGGGTTGTTGACTAATACATGTCATTAGGTTAGGGTTTTGGATGTCGTTGGATCCTATATATATTGTATTGTAAACAATGTATCACTATGAATGAATATATAATGTGTTGGTTTTCCTGATTTGGGTTTCCAGGGGAAAAATCTTTATGTAATGTTTGTATTTTCCATTGTATCTTTTCTATTCTTTTACTAAAAATTTGTTTGCAGTAAATATTGTACAAGGTTAAAATCTACATTTGGAATTAGAGATTTGTTGGCTTCAGGGGGATGCCTTTGTGGTCAAGGGTTTGGCTCGGGACTGTGATAAGCCTTATTACAATGGGAGATCTGTGGTATTGATTTTTTAGGTAAAAATAAATGGCAAGCAATTCGAAAATGGAGATTGAGAAGTTTAATCGACAAAGTTTTTGAGTTGTGGAAGCTTAATATGGAAGACTTGTTGGTGGACAAAGATTAGTGGATCGTGGTAGATTTAGGTACTGCACCTATAGTAACTTCAATAGACGACTGGAAGAATTTGGATCAGAAGGCAAAGAGAACAATCCGACTATGTCTCTCGGATTCAATATTACTAAATGTGTTAGAGGAAGCTACGACCAAGGATTTATGGGATAATTTGGGGAAGTTGTATCAGTCTAAGTCCCTAGTAAATAAAATATTCATGAGAAAGAAGTTGTATAACCTGAGGATGAGAGATGGAGACTCAGTGGAAGAGGATTTAAACACCTTCAATATTGTGGTAAGTCAATTAGTATCTATTGAGATTAAAATTTCAAATGAAGATAAGTGTATTAGTTTAATGTGTTCTTTATCGAACTCGTGGGATAGTCTAGTTGTGGCCATAGGTATTAATACAACTTCTTTGAAGTTTTATGAATTGGTCTCATCCTTGTTGTCAGAGGAGATGAGATGGAATAATATGGAAGGATAAAACATAGATGCATTATTTGCAAGAGGACGCTCCCATGAATGAAATATATTTAAGTTCTCAAGTGGGAGATCTAAGTCTAAGGGTAGATCTAAATCTCCTGGAAAGTTTTTAAAGGTATGTTGGAGATGTTGAAAAGAAGGGTACTACAAGAAGTAAGGTAGATCCAAAGTTGAGAAAAAGAAGGGATCTGAAGGATCTCCTTCTACAGAAGAAAATACCTCCAAGGAAGAAGGAGGGGATGTGTACTTGGCTTCTTCAAGCACACATGCATATCAAGAGGCATGGTTGTTTGAATCAGGTGCATCCTTTCATATGGTAGGTTGAATCAGGTGCATGGTTGGCTGAAAGGTATGATGGAGGTAATGTTTTCTTAGGTGATGACTCGACAACCAGAATCATAGGTAGAGGAAAATTCAATTTGAGGCTCATAGATGGAAGGATTATAACACTACATGGTGTTCTTCACATCCCAGGATTGGATAGAAATTTGATTTCTATAAGAAAAATGGATGATGCAAGGGTAAAAACAATATTTGAAAAGAAAACCTGCAAGATGGTTTGAGGAGAAATGGTGTTGTTGAAGGGAGTTTGGTTTGGAACTCTGTATAATATACAAGGAAGAACTATTAGTGATGGTTGTAATAGTTCCATTGTTCCTAATTTTGGAGTTGAAGAAGAAATAAATCCTACAGTCTCTAGAGAAAAGGTTATGTTGTGGCATCAAATACTGGGGCATATTGAAGAGAAGGGTCTTTGAGTATTACACAGTAAAGATATGGTTGAAGGTATGTCTAACTACTCTCTGGATTTTTATTTCTTTGAACATTGTGTATATGGGAAGAAGAATTAGGTAAGATTCCCCTCTGGTGCAACGAGGGCAGAAGGAATTTTATAGCTAGTTCATAGTGATGTTTTTGGACCTGTGTCGGTCCCATAAATGGGAAAATCTATATAATATGTCTCATTTATATATGAATTATTGAGGAATACTTAGATATATTTCCTTAGGAATAAATCTGAATTCTTTGACATGTTTAAAGAGTTTAAGGCTCTTGGTGAGAATCAAATAGTGAAAATAATTAAGGTGTTGAGGATAGATAATGGCAGAGAGTTCTACAGGGATGAATTTGAAGAATTATATAAGAAGTTTGGTATAGCAAGGTAGAAGAATACTCCATGTACACATCAACAAAATGGATTTTCAGAAAGGATGGAAATGATGTTGATGGAAAAAGCAGGGTGCATGCTCAGTGATGTCGGGTTAGGGAAAAAATTATGGGTAGAGGAAGTGGGTATTCAACAGATCACCCTCATTAGTGTTGGATGACAAGACTCCATAAGAGGTATGGACTAGTAAGAAACCTTCTCTCACACATCTCAAGGTATTTGGTTGTGATGCATATGTTCATGTTCCAAAGGAAAAAAAGAGTAAGCTAGATAATAAGTCTAAAAAGTGTATCTTCATTGGATAAAAATATGGCCTCAAAGGTTATAAGATTTGGAATCCATAAAATAAGAAGGTAGTGTATAGCCGAGATGTGGTATTTAGAGAATTGAAGGATGTTGTTAAAAAGGAAGTCCTACCAAGTAAGGAAGCACCAGATAAATTAGAGTTTGATTTAAAGGATGATGAATTAGGCTCTACAGAAGAACAAGAATCAGAAGAAGAAGATCCTCATATTCCAGTATTGAGGAGATCAGTTCAAGAAAGAAGGCTACCAGAAAGGTATACTCCATCTGATTTCCATTCAAATTTTTCTTTGTATATTACTGATGATGATCCTAGAATTGGGAGGCATTGGATTCAGAGGATGAAAATCTCTAGAAAAAGACCATGGATGAAGAAATGACAGCCTTGGATATGATCTAGTGGATTTTCTGTCTGGAAGAAATCCCATTGGTAGAAAATAGGTATTTAAAAAGAAGATGAATGTAGAAGGAAAAGTGAAGAAATACAAGGCTTAGTTAGTAGCAAATGGTTATTCTTGGATTAGGGGAATTGATTTTGGTGATATTTTTTCTCTTGTTTCCAAGTTAACCTCTATAATATTTATGTTAGTTGTTGTTGTTTCATTTGATTTTGAAGTAGAATAGATGGATGTGAAGACAAAATTCCTACATGGGGATATGGAAGAAGAAATATAGATGAAGCATCCAGAAGGATTTGTTTTGAAGGGAAAGAAGGAGCTGATATGCAAGATGAAAAAGTCCCTGTATGGTTTAAAACAATCACCAAGGATGTGGTATCAAAAATTTGATACCTATATGTTAGGACTTGATTTCACAAGAAGCAAAGAGGATCATTGTGTGTATTTTAAATTAATTGGTGATCATTTGATTTATTTGGTCTTGTATGTGGATGATATGTTGTTGATAGGAAATAGTAAGGAGATTATCCAGGATGTGAAAACTCAGTTTTTCTCTAAATTTGACATGAAGGGTTTGGGTGCTTCAAGTTTCATTTTGGGCATGGAAATTAAAAGAGATAAAAAAAAAGAGGAAACTCTGGTTAAATCAGAGAAAATGTGTCGAGACAATATTGCAAAGGTTTAATATGTAGGAATGTAAAACGGTCAAGGTTCTTATTCATGTTGGTGTAAATTTATCTACAGATCAGTGTCCCAAGACACAAGAAGAGGAGGAGGACATTTCTCATGCTCCATATGCAAGAGAATTTGGTAGTTTGATGTATACAATGATCTGTACCAGACCGTATATTGCACATGAAGTGGGAGTTTTGAGTAGGTATATGTCAAAACTAGGGAAGGAGCATTGGACAATAATAAAAATAGTTTTAAGGTATTTGTGTGGCATTGCTAGCTATGGATTGTGCTACCAAGGAAGACCGATATTGGACATAGTGTTGTATATACATGGCTTTGTGGATGAAGGCTGGGATGGAGATCTTGATCGTAGGAGATATACTAGTGGGTATGTGTTTAACCTGTTTGGAGGAGCTATAAATTGGATGAGAAAAAGATAGGTTGTAGTGGCACTTTCAACTACAAAATTTGAATACATGTCAGCCACTCATGTAAGTAAGGAAGAAATATGGTTACAAATATTGTTTTCAGGTATTGGGTTGGTACAACAAGATGCAAGGATAGATTGTGACACTCAGAGTGCAATTTTTATGGCGAAGAACCCAACTTATCATTAAAATACAAAGCATATTGATATTCAATATCACTTTGTGAGAGACATGGTTGAAGAAAAGAAAGTATTGTTGATGAAGGTGGACACTTTGAAGAATGTTGCATATTCATTAACAAAATTTGCTAGCAATGAGAAGTTCTCTTGCAATAGAGGATCCATGGGCATTATTGCCCTGGATTGTTGACTATGTAACCCTGTAACCCCCTGTATGCAAAGAAAACAACAAGTGGGATAATGTTGGGTATTTGTTATATTCTTTGCACGAGTAGTAGTGTAATATTTTTTCCTCAGAAAACATGTTGCATTTTTTCCTTGTTTTTCGTGTTGCCTCAATTTTTGTGTCCATTGTTGGGAGATTTTTCAACACATGGTTTTTTTTCAATGGTTTTCTATTTTTGGTTAAGGAATTAGGGTTTTGACTAATACAATTCATTGGGTTAGGGTTTTGTATGCCTTTATATCCCATATGTATATTGTATTGTAAACAATGTATCACTATGAATGAATATAGAATATGTCGGTTTTCCTGGTTTGGGTTTCTAGGGAAAAATATCTACGTAATGTTTGTATTTGTCATTGTATCTTTTCTATTCTTTTGCTAAAAATTTGTTTGCAGTAAATATTGTACAAGGTTAAAATATACAAGAGAGTGAGACTGATACTAATAACGATGAGAGAGAGAAAGGGTGGGAGAGAAGTGGAAGAGAGAGGGGGAGTAATTGGGGAGGGAGGGATAAAGGAGTAGAGAGAGAGGGAGAGTGGAGGAAGGGGGGGATATAGAGGGACTAGGTGTGAGAGTCTAAGACATGGAAAGGAAAGGTCTAGGTCTATGTATTTCCATGCCTTGCAATGTCTAGGTATTTTTGTGTCTAGGTATTACCATGTATAAGAGTGTGAGAGGGAGAGAGGGGAAGATAGAGAGGGGGGTAGAGAGAGAGGTAGAGAGAGAGTGAGAGGAATGGAGGGATAGAGAGGGAAGGGAGATAGATATAAGTAAAGAGAGAAAGAGGGAGAGAGGGGGAGAGAGAGGGAGGGTAATTCAAAGTGTGGGGGAGAGAGGAGTAAATGTAGGGGAGAGAGAGAGAGAGAGAGAGGAATGAAAAATAATATGATATAAGAGCATGTGCATGCTATTAGTAATGTTTTCTTGTTCCTAGAGTGGGTGCATGATATAAGGAACATGCGTGCATTCCTAGAGTGCATGAAAACTATTAAGAACGTGTGCACATTCTTTTGAAATCGATTTTTTTTGTGTGGGATTGGCAAATTTATCATACACGTATGCTTACTTGGTTTCCTTGAATTCAGGTTCAGGATGACAAACCTAGTGGTTCGGTCTGCAAGTTGATAAAAACCTCCATTTTTGTGAATACCCATCTATATCTTAGATTTTGACGTTATTTTTCTATAGGATATACAATTTAGTTATTGACTAAACTACAGACATAGATAGAGTCGGCTATGCAAATTCCAAATATATAGGTTTTTTTAAATCAATATTGTTAAACAATTTTTTATCTACTTTTGTGTTCGCATATATAAATGTTCTAAAATACATACCTCTCTTATTTATGCTATAAATTTTTGTCAGCTTAACCATTTGTAAAATGAGTTATATATCGCACTAGAGGAGATAGATATATATGATCTAAAAAAATGAAATTATTTTGATCCTGTTAAGACCCTCTTATCCTACATGAACAAAAGATGTTGTAATTTCAATGATATATATCTCAGTAGAAAAATGGGTTCTCTACATTTATACAAGATTTTGGAATGAAATTTGATTGGTAAGGTACTCAACACCCACACAAAAAAAAAACATATACCTTGTATTTTTCTGGAAAAATAACATACAACTTTTAGAAAAATTCAAATTTCATATAGTTCTTCACAATTTATATGAATAAAAGTTGTATATTCATAAAGATAATTCAATTTCGTACGTTTCAAATTATTACACCATATTCAAATTCATTGTAAAAGTACCTTGAATAATACCTCCAAGTTAACATATTTTTGTTTTTCCATGTTTGCGTTTCCACTAATGCGTCATGAGAGACCATCATTAGCTTTCACATACCCTACAATAATTCATCAATATTTGATCATCACACTTAAAATATAAAAATGGAATAAAAATGAGTGTTTTGGAACCAAGTGAGAAAACAAGAGTGGCACATATAATCCCCAAGCAATATTCTCAAATAACATATAACCATTCTTCCTTCCTAACCTACTTCCATCTTCCATCCTATCCTTTCCTCTACTGGACTAAGTTGGAGTGCCAACTATATTGACCTAACTATAGATAGAACCCATAAGAGAATGTATCACACATATTTTTGAAGCTTCCCCAGTAGGAAACTGATATGTGTCATCAGATGTATAGGGGAGCGTGGCTTAACACAACCCTCCCATGACTCCAGGTTTCAAAGGATACATGGTGGGAAATGCCTCCACCCCTCGTGATAGAACTGGGTTCAACACCCTATTTCGAGCCATATGATTCAACTATTGTTCTTAGAGTCACATCATTGAACAATGACTCTAAGCAAGTTATGCATCTTGTCAAAACCACACTTACCCCAGATCATAGAAATATATGAAATCATAAGTAAATCTTATAGTAGACACTATCTTCTTGATGTCTACAACATCCAAGTTACCTCAACACTACAATCATTTGGCTATTGCATAGTCATAAACTTATAGGTTATCTCACATTATTTCATATGAGAATCCATATTTGTATTGACATTCACAACATAATTTTGAATTGGCATCCATGTATTGAAATTACACATTTAAATTTGCATGTTTGAACAATTCACACAACTATCATGATCATGAACATATAACAATAAAATAACATTATGAAAAACAATCACTATGAGCAAGTTGTGCATCCTATCAAAACTAGACTTACCCCATATCATAGAAATATATGAAATCATAAGTAAAACTTATAGTACACACTATCTTCCTAATGTTTAGGACATCCAAGTTACCTCAACACTACAATCATTTGGCTATTACATAGATGATCAACCTGTATATTAGCTCACCAATACTCGCATCCATGCAAATTAATCACAAATTTCATATGAGAATACATATTTGTATTGGTATTCACAACATAATTTTGAACTGGAATCCATGTATTGAAATTACACATTTAAATTTGCATGTTTGAACAATTCACACAACTAACATAATTATGAACATATAACAATAAACTAACATTATGCATCACATAAATAAGTCCATGTATACGCATCTCAAATTTCTATATCAATATAACTACAACCAAATATTTACTAAGAAATGAATTACTAAGATGAGTAAAATTGAATTTCCAACTGCCTAAGGCTAAAATATGGGGTGTTACAAATCAATTTCTTATGACCCTTACTAGTGACTCATGCTCAAATAATTCTATCCTTGTTGACATTTACACATGTACTAAGTGGCATAGAATAGTTTCCATCATGACAAAATGAAAATTTAACTTCTTTATTGACCATAAAGAATAAACCAATAATTCATTCAAACAAGATAATAAATAATACATAACATAAATATATAATATATTCCATTAGCATCCTTCATATTACTTCATAACAAAGTCATGTTGTAGGCAACCACATTTATAAATAAATATATTTTATTAATCAATCTTGTCTATACATTGGTATATGACCCATTTATATATACAATGGAGTACAAGGGTCATAACCCTTCATATGGATGGAGATATACAATGGCTCTTTAAAAATATATTAATTAATAACCATTATCTATTTTAGGCATATTACACATATACAGTTCCATGCACCACCGTTATGTGAAAACCCTCACTAAAATATGCATGCACTATTGAAATAGAGCATTCATTTTTTGGAGACATTGCTTGGTGGTGTTGAAAAACATCATTTCTCTTATTGATGGGCCCCCATGTGACAACTATTCTTCATATAACCTAGGCACATAGAAGGGAAGTATTATTAGACTTGTGCATTAAAACACATTTAGTTATATGTAAATGCATTTAAAACAAACATAGGAATCCACATACCTCAATATAGAACACAACATTTTCATTTCACGTCTCTTATATAATTACCCAATGTCATTCAAGTAGACCATATAGATCATCTATGTTACTAATGGTCTCCATCAATTTCTCATGATCTGAATGAGGTAGGAAGTATCATACCTTTGATGAGATCTTTCTAGTTATTGTTGTAGTTGGATATTTTGCTACTGACTAAGTTTGTAAAGTGATATACCAATGCACTTGTTCTATATGAACACATAACTGCCATTCTTTCTTAAAATAAATTCTATTGTAAAGTATTCACCCATAACAACCATGGAACCAAACAGATATTCAATGCATTAATCATTAATGAAAGATGTATTGAGGGTTTTCTACCCCTCGGTACATTGTGCCAACCAATAATCATTTTTATATTCATTATTGATCTTGATTATTTTTGGCATGAAATGAGAGCAGAGATATAATAAAGCAATGTATAGAGATATCTCGTATATCCAATAATATAACACAAATGTATCATATATGGAACCATAAACACAGAGATACAATAATACACAATTTTCTATTAATGAGCAAAAATGTACAAGGACTGTAAAAATATAGAGTGAAAGACTCGCTAGAATGACGACAACTTATCTCTGAGAAGAGATGTGTCTACTACTCGCATTCACAATAATATGATTTTAAAATGAGGCTCTAAAGACATTTTTATCATAAATAAAATCCAAAGCCCTAACCCCGGAAGATGAAAATCCAACAGTTTTGTGGACCCCGTTTTGGGTAGTTTGGTGTATCAACTTCCCGGGGGCATAACTTTGGCATACGATCTCTGTTTGGGGTGCATGATAGCTCGTTGGAAAGGTATAATAGAAGAGATTCATTTTGGGGGATCAATTAGGGAATTTTTCCATTACAAAGAAGACTAATCTTGAAAAACCTTCATTTAGGCCCTCAAAATGGCCCAGGAAGTTAAAAACTACTAAAAATAGTAAATTAACAAAATTCCCAAAAAATTGTTTTGAGCCAGTTGAAAAAGGTGTGTGGCCACCGATATCCACATGGATCAATCCTCCCTCCTTAGGAAGCAATGGTATCCATTGTGTTGAGTGGCTGGGGGAGAGGGAAAAGTGTTTGTTGAATTTGCATCTTGATGAGCTTCTTGCCTTATTGGATAAGTTGTGTTGCTTAGCTTCTTGAAGGTTGTCACAAACTTGTGGCTGGAAGGGTTGGGAATTTTTAACCAATATGGCTACATGAGATGACTGTGTGTAGAAGTAATCTTTACATGTTTATGAAATCTTTCTGACCTACTTTTATTGGATAGAAGGTGGTTGGGCCGAGGATGTAGTGGTTGCAGTATCCTTTTGTTCACCTGTTGAACAAATTGTGAAGAAGCTGAATTTTGTAGTATGAGAAACTAACTTGCAGCATTGTTTAGGTGGGACAATAGTTGGAACTACCTCTGATATCATATAGAGATGACCCCCTATATTAACAATGACACTATGTGGTCGAGACTCATATATAGCATGGTGCTTCCACATACATGGTTGGCCCAAGATAACATCACAGACATTCAATGGGGAAACATCACATAATACCTCATCCTTGAAGGGATGTATGTCATATGAAAATCATCAATATTGGCTGACATGAAGATCTCATCCCCGACGAAGCCACCCAATGTTGTATGGTTGCGGGTGTGGTGTTGTTAACAATCCCAACTGTTTTACGACCTCTGCTGAGATGAGGTTCTTCTCGCTTCTTCTATCAAAAATAAAATGTAGGGGGGTCCCCTTCACCCACATCTATGATTGAAAAAGGCACTCCCCCTCTTTAGGATCAGTTGTTTCTTCTGGTTGAATTGTTGCGGTCATGACAATAATAGTGGGGTCTGCGTCGATGATCTGTCTTCTATCAATATTTTTTGAATCAGATTTTGAATCATGGTTCGACTCCTTGTATTTTATCTAGGCCACTAATGACTATTTTGAGTGACATTCATTGGTGTTGTGCCAGGGGATTTTGTGGAAATCACACCATTTTTTGGTGTCCTTCTTCATCTTTTCATGGACCTTCTTTTCATGTGGCTTGGACTAGTTTTCAGAAGATTGTTTGTTAGGGCCATATTTATCATACTTTGGTTGTTGTGGATTTATAGACCTGAACTCCCATTTTTTCTGGTCCTTAAATTTTTGCTCGACTTTAACAACATATTGATAAGTAGCACTGAGTGATGAGATGTCCGGAAAATCCATTTCAGTTTGGATGTATCTGTGTAGATCCCCATGGTATTTTAGAAGCAAATTTCATTCGGATTCTTTGATACCCATATTGGTCCACAAGGGATGGAAGGTATTGGTGAAATCCATAACTTTTTGGCCCTTCTCTTGTCGCAGTGTGGTCAATCTCATGTATTGGTCCTCATAGTTCCCAACAGGGTAATATTGTTCCTTTACCGCATCCGCAAAAAAATCACAAGTGGGCTTGGCCCCATATATTCCAGAATCCTCTGTGGAAATTTTCTCCCAGTAAGTTTCCCACCAATTTTTAACAAGGGGGAGAGCCTTAAGGAGTGCAAAGGTGATATTTTCCCTATTGGATGAAATTATGAACAGAGAAATAACCTTCTAGCAGATTTAACTATTTTTATAGGGCATCTGCATCTATCTGTCCTTCAAATCTGGAAATATAAAAATTTACTTGTACCTTGAAAGACGAGGTGCATCCAAAGCAACCGCTTGATGAATACATGCCTATTTTTATCGACAGGCATTGAAGGATGTGGAAAAAATTCTCCATCATTTCATCCCTCTGTCGTGTGAGAGCTTGCTCAAGCAACAGATTAATAGAATCATTTTCTCTGTCATTTTTCTTTCCTTCCACCATGGATGGTTTCTTTGGTGTGCGAGAGAAATTTTCTTCAATATAAACAAGCTCAATAACCAACTTGCTATACTCAGACCTCGTCGGGGACATGCACTGAAAAATGATCAAGAGCAGCCTACTCTAATACCACCGATCCATATTATTTTCGGCACGAAATGAGAGTGGAGATATAATAAAGAAATGTATAGAGATATCTCATATATCCAATAATATAACATAAATGTATCAGATATTCAACCTTAAACACAAAGATACAGTAATACACATTTTTCTCTTAATGAGCGAAAATGTAGAAGGACTGTCAAAATACATAGTTAAAGACTCACTAGAATGGTGGAAGCTTATCTCTGAGAAGATATGTGTTTGCTACTCACATTCACATGAAGATGATATTACAATGAGCATCCAAATTCCTTTTTATCATAAATAAAATCCAAAACCCTAACCCCGGAATATGAAAATCCAATATTTTTTTGGACCCCGTTTTGGGTAGTTTGGTGTATCAACTTCCCAGGGGTGTAACTTTGGCATACAATATTTGTTTGGGGTGCATGATATATCATTGGAAAGGTATCATAGAGGAGACTCATTTTTGGGGATCAATCAGAGCCTTTTCCTATCGCTGAGAAGCTCAATCCTGAAAAATCTTCAATTAGGACCTAAAAATGGCCCCGAAAGTTAAAAACTGCTAGAAATAGTAAAATAACAAAATTGCCAGAAAAATATTTTGACCCAGTTGGAAAAGGTGGGTGGCCATTGATATCTATCTGGATCAATCCTCCCTCCTTAGGAAGAAATGGTATCCATTGTGTTGAGTTCCCAAGAGAGAGGGAAAATCATTTGCTAAATCTGCATCTTGATGAGCTTCTTGCTTTGTTGGAGAAGTTGCATTGCTTAGCTTCTTGAAGGTTGTCACTAACTTGTGGCTGAAAGGGTTGGACCTTTTAAACTAGTCTGGCTACATGAGATGCCTATGTTCATAAGGAACCTTTATATTTTGTTGCAATCTTTCCAAACTTCTTCTATTGGATAGAAGGTGTTTGGGTCGAGGCTGTAGTGGTTGCAATATCCTTCTGTTCACCTTTTGAACAAATTGTGAAGAGGATGAATTTTGTAGTATGAGATACTACCTTGCGACATTTTTAGGTGGGACAGTAGTTGGAACTACCTCTGGTATCATGTAGAGATGACCCCCTAGAGTAACAATGACACTATGTGGTCGAGACTCATAAATAGCATGGCACTTCCACCTATATGGTTCGCCCAAGAGAACATCACACACATCCAGCAGGGAAACATAACATAATACCTCATCCCTAAAGGGTTGGATGTTGTATGAAAATCGACACAACTAGCTAACATGAAGATCTTGTCTCTAGCGAAGGCACTTGATGTTGTATGGTTGTGGGTGTGGTGTTGTCGACAATACTAACTGTTTGAGGACCTATGTTGGGATGAGGTTCTTTTATATTCCACTATCAACAATAAATGTAGCGAGGTCCCCTTCACCCACATCTATGAATGAAAAAGGAACTCCCCCTCTTCATGATCTATTGGTTCTTCTGGTTGAATTGTTGTGGTCGCAACAATAGCAGTGGGATTTGCGTCAATGATTTGTCTTCTATCAATATTTTCTGAATCATATTTTGAATCAGGTTTAGGCTCCTTATCTTTAATCTCGACCACCAATGAATATTTTGAGCGACATTCATTGGTGTTGTGCCAGGGGCATTTGTGGAAATCACACCATTTTATGGTGTCCTTCTTCGTCTTTCTGTGGACCTTCTTTTCCTGTGGCTTGGACTAGTTTTCAGGAGACTATTTGTTACTACTGTATTTATCATAATTTGGTTGTTGTGGATTTGCAGACCTGAACTGCCATTTGTTCTAGTGCTTAATTTTTTGCTTGATTTTAATAACATATCGATAAACAACACCGAGTGATGAGACGTCCAGAAAATCCATTTCAGTTTGGATGTATCTGTGTAGAGCCCCACAATATTTTAGAACCAAATGTCATTTAGAGTATTTGATACCCAAATTGGTGCGCAAGGTATGGAAGGTATTGGTGAAATATGAAACTGCTTGGCCCCTCTCTTGTCTTAGTGTGGTCCATATCATGTACTAGTCCTCATAGTTTCCAACAGGGTAATAATGTTCCTTTACCGCATGCACAAAAAAATACCAAGTGGGCTCGACCCCATATATTCCAGACTCCTCTGTGTAAATTTGATCCCAGTAAGTTTCCCCCCAATGTTTGACATGGGGGAGAGCCTTAAGGAGTGCGAAGGTGATCGTTTCCCTGTGGGAGAAATTATGAACAAAGAAATAACCTTCTAGCAGATTTAACCATTTTTCTAGGGCATATGAATCTATCTGTTCTTCAAATATGGGAATATCAAAATTAACTTGTACCTTGAAAGGGGAGGTGCCTCCAAAGTGGCCTTTTGATGAAGACGCTCTAGTTTTTATCATTGGACATTGAAGGATGTGGGAATAATTCTCCATCATTTTGTCCCTTTGTCGCGTGAGAGATTTCTCAAGCAATAGATTAATATAATCATTTCCTCTGTCATTTTTATTTCCTTCCACCATGGATGGTTTCTTGGGCATACAAGAGAGATTGACCTCAAGAGAGACAAGATCGAGACCCAACTTTCTATACTCGGACCTCAGTGGGGACATGCACTAAAAAATGATCAAGAGAAACCTGCTCTAATACCACTGATCCATATTATTTTTAAAATGAAATGAGAGTGGAGATATAATAAAGAAATATATAGAGAGATATCGGATATCCAATAATATAACATAAATGTATCAAAGATGCAACCATAAATACAGAGATACAGTAATACAATATTTTCTATTAATGAGTGAAAATGTACAAGGACTATCAAAATACAGAGTGAAAGACTCGCTAGAATGGTGGAAACTTATCTCTGAGAAGAGATGTGTCTGCTACTCGCATTCACAAGAAGATGATTTTAAAATAAGGCTCCAAAGGAATTTTTATCAAAAATCAAATTCAAAACCCTAACCCCAGAAGATGAAAAGCTAACAGCTTTGTGGACCACGGTTTGGGTAGTTTGTTGTATCAACTTCCTAGGGGCGTAACTTTGGCATATGATCTTCATTTTGGGCGCATGATAGCTCATTGGAAAGGTATCATCAAGGAGATTCATTTTGTAGGATCAATCAGAGTCTTTAGATATCATTGATAATATCTATCCCTAAAAACCTTCATTTAGGCCCTTAAAAGGGCCTTGGAAGTTAAAAAATGCTAAAACTAGTAAATTACCAAAATTGCGAGAAAATTATTTTGAGCCATTTGGAAAAGGTGGGTGGCCACTAATATCCAACTTGATAAATCCTCTCTCTTTAGGAAGAAATGGTCTCCATTGCATTGAGTTTATGGGGGAGAGGAAAAAGCGTTTGTTGAATCTGCATCTTGATGAGTTGCTTGCCTTGTTGGAGAAGTTGCGTTGCTTAGCTTCTTGAAGGTTGTCATGAACCTGTGGCTGGAAGGGTTGGAACTTTTTAACTAGTCTGGATACATGAGATACCTATGTGTAGAAGGAATATTTACACTTTGCTGCAATATTTCGACCTGCTTCCATTGGATAAAAGGTGCTTGGGTCGAGGCTGTAGTGGTTGAGGTATCCTTTGGTTCACCTTTTGAACAAATTGTGAAGAAGCTGAATTTTGTAGTATGAGACACTACCTCACATAATTTCTTAGGTGGTATAGTAGCTAGAACTACCTCTGGTATCCTATAGAGATGACCCCCCAGAGTAACAATGACACTACATAGTCAAGACTCATAGATAGCATGGTGCTTCCACATATATGGTTGCCCCAAGAGAACATCACAAACATCCAACAAGGAAACATCACATAATACCTAAACCTTGAAGAGTTGGATGTCGTATGACAATTGATAATTCTAGATGATATGAAGATCTCGTCCCTGGCAAAGCCACCCGATGTTGTATGGTTTTGGGTGTGGTGTTATCGACAATCATATCTATTTTATGAACTCTGTTGAGATGAGGTTCTTGTGGCTTCCGCTATAAACAATAAAATGCAGTAGGGTCCCCTTCACCCACATCTATGAATGAAAAATGTGCTCCCCCTCTTCAGGATCTATTGGTTCTTTTGGTTGAATTGTTGCGGTCGTGACAATAGTAGTGGCATCTGCATCGATGATATTTCTTCTATTAGTATTTTCTGAATTATATTTTGAATTAGGGTTCAACTACTTGTCTTTGATATCAACCACCAATGACTATTTTGAGCGACATTCAGCGGTGTCGTGCAAGGGAATTTTGTGGAAATCACACCATTTTTCGGTGCCCTTCTTCGTCTTTCTGTGGACCTTCTTTTCTTGTGGCTTGGACTGGTTTTTGGGAGACTGTTTGTTAGGGCCATCTTTATCATACTTTGGTTTTTTCGGATTTGCAGACCCGAACTCCTATTTTTTCTGGTGCTTAAATTTCTGCTTGATTTTAACAACATCTCAATAAGCAACACCGAGTGATGAGATGTCTAGAAAATCCATTTTAGGTTGGATGTATCTGTGTAGAGCCCCATGGTATTTTAGAACCAAATTTTGTTTGAAGTCTTTGATACCCAGCTTGGTGCACAAGGTATGGAAGGTATTGGTGAACTATGGAACTTCTTGGCCCCTCTCTTGTTCCAGTGTGGTCCATCTCATGTATTGTTCCTCATAGTTTCCAATAGGGTAATACTGTTCCTTTACCGCATCCACAAAAAAATCCCAAGTGGGCTCGACCCCATATATTCTAGAATCCTCTGTGGAAATTTTCTCCCAATAAGTTTCCCACCAATGTTTGACATGGGGGAGAGCCTTAAGGAGTGCAAAGATGATCTTTTCCCTATTGGAGAAATTATGAATAGAGAAATAACCTTCTAACATATTTAACTATTTTTATAGGGCATCTTCATCTATTTGTCCTTAAAATATGGGAATATAAAAATTAACTTGTACCTTGAAAGATGAGGTGCATTCGAAGTGGCTGCTTGATGAAGACGCACCTATTTTTATTAGCAAGCGTTGAATGATGTGGGAAAAATTCTCCATCATTTCGTCCCTCTATCATGTGAGAGCTTGCTCAAGTAACAGATTAATAGAATCATTTTATCTGTCATTTTTCTTTCCTTCTGCCATGGATGATTTATTGGGTGTGCAAGAGAGATTTTCCTCAAGATAGACAATCTCAAGACCCAACTTTCTATACTCAGACCTCGTCAGGGACATGCACTGAAAAACGATCAAGAGCAGCATGCTCTGATACCACTGATCCAGATTATTTTCGGCATGAAATGAGAGCAGAGATATAATAAATAAATGTATAGATATATCTCACATATCCAATAATATAACATATATGTATCATATATGCAACCGAAAACACAAAGATGCAGTAATACACAATTTTCTATTAATGAGCGAAAATGTACAAGGACTGTAAAAATATAGAGTGAAAGACCCGCTAGAATGGTGGCAACCTATCTCTGAGAAGAGATGTGTCTACTACTCAAATTATCAAGAAGATGATTTTACAAAGAGGCCCCAAAGGAATTTTTATCATAAATAAAATCCAAAACCCTAACCCCAGAAGATGAAAAGCCAACAATTTTGTGGACATCGTTTTGGGTAGTTTGGTGTATCAACTTGCCGACGACATAACTTTGGCATATGATCTTCGTTTGGGATGCATGATAGCTCATTGGAAAGGTATATTCTAGGAGACTCATTTTGGGGGCTCAATTAGAGACTTAGAAAATCATTTAGAAGTGAGATCCCAAAAAACCTTCATTTAGGCCCTCAAAATAGCCCCGAAAGTTAAAAACTACTAAAACTAGTAAATTACCAAAATTGCTAGAAAATTGTTTTGAGCTAGTTGGAAAAGGTGGGTGGCCACTGATATCCACCTTGATCAATCCTCCCTCCTTAGGACGGAATGGCATCCATTGTTTTGAGTTTCCAGGGGAGAGGGAAAAGCGTTTGGTGAATCTACATCTTGATGAGTTACTTACCTTGTTGGAGAAGTTACATTGCTTAGCTTCTTGAAGGTTGTCATGAACCTATGGCTGGAAGGGTTCTTGTGGTTGGAAGGGTTGTACCTTTTTATCTAGTCTACCTACATGATATGCCTGTGTGCAGAATGAATCTTTACACGTTGCTACAATCTTTTCGACCTTCTTCTGTTGGATAGAAGGTGCTTGGGCCGAGGATGTAGTGGTTGCAGTATTCTTCTATTCACCTTTTGAAAAAATTGTGAAGAATTTTAATTTTGCAGTATGAGATACTACCTTTCGACATTGTTTAGGTGGGACAGTAGTTGGAACTACCTCTGGTATCCTGTAGATATGACCCCCCAGAGTAACAATGACACTACGTAGTTGAGACTATTAGATAGAATGGCGCTTCCACATATATAGATGGCCCAAGAGAACATCACAGACATCAAGAGGGGCAACATCGCATAATACATCATCCTTGAAGGGATAGATTCCATATGAAAATTGGCATTGTTGGTTGACATGAAGATCTTGTCCCTGGCAAAGCCACACGATGTTGTATGGTTATGGGAATGGTATTGTTGACAATCCCAATTGTTTGATGACCTTTGCTAAGATGAGGTTGTTGGAATATTGGTTTTTTTCATTGATGCCAACCCTAGTCATTGGTTTTGTACCCCATGATTGATGAAGGTATTTGGACATGAAGGATAATGCACATGAAAATACAACACCCATGGATGTATAGTATAGATCATGTTATTTCTGGTGGTAGGTGGAACATCACATGGATCCTCATGGTTGAGGATAAATGAAATTTTTAATATGGAAAAGTGAATTGAAGAAGGAAGTACAGGTCGTTCCTAAAGTTAATTAAATAAAAGAATTACAAAATAAGAAAGTGTCGGTTCAGCCCTAATGTTAAAAGTAAGTGACATAAAGGGTATAAATACATCTCATTAAACATTCATTTTTCAACTTACACAAGTTTTTTAATGAACAAGGAGACATACATCAAATTTCAGAGGAAATTTCAAGTAAAGAAGGCCAAATTTCAACGAAGGATGAAGTATTTTGGTGATGTGTTTTAAGGTATGTTATTTACAGGTCATCTTACCATTTTCGCTATAACTGTTTTTTCTAGAATGATTCAGATGGCAAAATTTTTATGCTATTGAGAATACATATCTAGGTATCTATGGTACAAATTTTAGCTCTTTATCTGCTGTAATTTTGGAGATACACTCTTTGGAAGATAGGGTTTTTGACTAGTCCTAAAGCTAGTCATAAACAGGTGTTCCAAGTAAAACAGTCATAACATATTCATAGAGAATCCAAATGAAGTGAGATAAATTGAATTACAAAGAGTACAAGATGTAGTTTCTTGTGTACAAATTTCAGAATCTTATGTTAAATATTGAGCATGGGGCATGTTGTAGAAGTTTTCTTTCCTAAATAAACCATAATTGAATAAGGTCTACCATTTTCTATATAAATCCTTTTCTGGGAGGATTCAAGCAGTGAAACTTGGAGGAATTTCAAAGAATACAATGAGTTATATTATATATAGGATCAGAGTATTCTAATATGTGAAGAATTGTATAAGTTTAATAAGTCTCAAGAAGCATTATCAGGTTCTATTTGATGGTTGGTTGATGGTGATGATTTAATGTAAAGTTTTATTATCTCTCATATATTCTTGAGTGGAAGGAAGGGGCAAGGATGGAGAGGTGAAACCTCTCTTGATATTGGAGGATTGTATCTTCCTTTTGGAGGCTTATCCCTCCCTTTATATATGGAAGATGTAGCTACCTTTGGAATTCATTACTTCCCTTGAACAATAACTATTGGTTATTTCTCATATATTGTGCATGGTGTATTGTTGTGTATTGGTGTAACTCTTCTACTATTGTTCATTTCTCATTGTATGTATTGGTGAGAATTACAATCTTGAAAAGACCATTGATAGCTTGAAGAAAAAATTAGAATATTATGAGAAATTGAAAGCAAAATTGGATCACAAAAAAGGGGAGCTACTATTGACAATAGAAAAGTTGAAGAAGTTCAAAAAAAGCACTGAAAAATTAGATGAGATCCTTAGCAATCAAATATCTCCAAGCGACAATATGGGAATAGGATACAATGACAGTTTGAAAACAACAAATTGAGGGAAGGAAGATGAAAATGATGAAACCAACACTCCATAACAAGTTGAACAACAAGATAGAAGAATAAAATTAAGAAGGAATGAGACATCAAGAAGATCCTCTCCCATCAGGTATGAAATCAATCATTATGAAGGAAACTAAAAAAAAATAGATCGTGAACCCATATGGACCACACCTCAAAGAAGATCACTTACTCCCAGGTATCAAAATTTCTTTTTTGGAATTTTTTATACTTGTGGAAATTTTGGACACAAGGCAATCAATTGTAGAATCAATTAAAGGAATAACTACACAAGATACATGAATGCTACAAATAGTATATATGGAAATGTTCGTAGACCTATCAACATAAATTATAATCCATTTGACCCATTAATGGATCAAAATATTGTATGTTACAAGTTCAATAATCTTGGTCACAAAGCACAACATTGTAGAGAGATGAAGGAAGATGATCGTATGCCAAATGTCCCTATACCAACTACAACATGGAAAAGGAAATAAATTCCACACAATGAAAATTTCCGAATAGCATTGGTTGCTAAAGAATGCAAAGAAGAAGATGAATGTTTCATAGACAACGGGTGCTCATCTCATATGACCAGATATCAAAGAAAATTTGTTAGCTTGAAGAAAAAGGGTGGAAATGTTGCATTTGGAGATGAATCATCTACCAAAATACTTGGAAAAGGAACTATAAAGCTTGGAAGTGAAAATGTAAAAGTAGGAAAAGCCCTATTGGTTGAATATCTGAAACATAATATCCTCAATGTCAGCAAAATATGTGATCAAGGATACACTCTTACATTTGACTCTTGAAAATGTAAAATCAGAGAAAATAACTCAGGAAGATTGGCTGCAACTACAACAAGAAGACTGAACAACATATACATCCTAGACATGAAGAAGAGAGAGAAGAAAAAAGACACAAAAAAGGATTCCAAGGAAGAAAAAGTACCAAAGACCAAAAATAGGGATGAATTATTATTGAGTGCCACATGTTTAGGGGGAGAAGCCCTAAAGAAGAAGGTCACCTTGTGCCATTGAACTCATGGGGAGAAACCCCACTATTTTCCATTGATGTCAAAGGGGGAGAGAAATTGGGATCATGATGACAGGGGGAGCATGAGTGTTTCCATCAATGACAAAGGGGGAGATTGTTGGAAGATTGGTTGGTGTCATTGATGTCAACCCTAGTCATTGGTTTTGGACCCTAAGATAGATGAAGGTATTTGGACATGAAGGATAGTGCACATGCAGATACAACACCCATGGATGGATAGTATACATCATGTTGTTTATGGTGGTAGGTGGAACATCACGTGGATCCTCATGGTTGAGAAGAAATGAATTTTTGAAAATGACAAAGTGAATTGAACAAGGAAGTACAGGTCGACCCTAAAGATAATTAAAGAAAATAATTACAAAATAAGAAAGTGTTAGGTCATCCCTAATGTTAAAATGAAGTGACATAAAGGGTATAAATACATCTCATTAAACATTCATTTTTCAACAAACACAAGTTTGTTAATGAACAAGGAGATATAAGTCAAATTTCAGGGGAAATTTAAAGTAAAGAAGGCCAAATTTCAAGGGAGGATGAAGTCTTTTGGTGATGTGTTCTAAGGTATGTTATTTATAGTTCATCTTACCATTTTCACTATACCTATTTTTCTAGAACGATTTAGATGGTGAAATTTTTATGCTATTGAGAAGACATATCTAGGTACATGTGGTAAAACTTTCATCTCTTTATTCGCTATAATTTTGGAGATACACTCTATGGAAGATAGAGGTTTTTACTAGTCCTGAAGCTAGTCATAAACAAGTGTTTCAGGAAAAATAGTCATAACTTCTTCATAGAGAATCCAAATGAAGTGAGACCAATTGCATTGGAAACAGTACAGGATTTGGTTTCCTGTGTACAAATTTCAGAATCCTATGTTAGATATTGAGCGCGGGGCATGTTGTACAAGTTTTCTCTCCTAAATAAACCAAAATTGAATAAGGTCTATCATTTTCTATATAACTCCTTTTCTAGGAGGATTCAAGCAGTGAAAATTGGAGGAGTTTCAGAGAATACATTGAGTTATATTATCTATAGGATCAGAGTATTCAAAGAAGTGAATAATTGCAGAAGTTGAAGAAGTCTCAAGAAGCATTATCAGGTTTTATGTGATGATTGGTTGATGGTGATGATTTAATGTAAAGTTTTATTATCTGTCATATATTCTTGGGTGGAAAGAAGGAGCAAGGATGGAGAGGTCAAACCTCTCTTGATATTGGAGGATTGCATCTTCCTTTTGGAGGTTTATCCCTCCCTTTATATTTGGAAGTTGTAGCTACCTTTGGAAGTCATTACTTCCCTTGAACAATAACTATTGGTTATTTCTCATATATTGCGCATCGTGTATTGTGGTCTATTGGTGTAACTCTTCTACTATTGTTCATTGCTCATTGGATATAATTGAATATATAATATGGTTGAATTATAAGTTTAATTTTTTTTTAAATTGTACTTGATACTAATTCACCCCCATCTCAGTATCAATAGAGGTTCTTCTCACTTCCGCTATAAACAATAAAATGCAGTGAGGTCCCCTTCACCCACATCTATGAATGAAAAAGGTGATCCCCCTCTTTAGGATCTGTTAATTCTTCTGGTTGAATTTATGCAGTCGAGACAATAACATTGGGGTCTGCGTTGATGATTTGTCTTCTATAAGTATTTTCTAAATCATATTTTGAATCATGGTTCGAATCCTTGTCTTTGATATCAGCCACCAATGACTATTTTGAGAAACATTCATCGATGTTGTGCTAGGGGATTTTGTGGAAATTGAACAATTTTCAGGTGTCCTTCTTCGTCTTTCCATGGAACTTCTTTTCCTGTGGATTGGACTGGTTTTTGGGAGACTATTTGTTAGCATATTATTTATCATACTTTGGTTGTTGCGGATTTGTAGACCCAAACTCCTGTTTGTTCTGGTGATTAAATTTCTTCCCGATTTTAACAACATATCGATAAGCATCACCGAGTGATGATATTTATAGAAAATCCATTTCAGTTTGGATGTATTTTTGTAGAGCCCCATGATATCTTAGAACCAAATGTCGTTTGGAGTCTTTGATACCCGACTTGGTGCACAAGGTATGGAAGGAATTGGTGAAATATGGAACTTCTTGGCCCCTCTCTTGTCACAGTGTGGTCCATATCATGTATTGGTCCTCATAGTTGCCAATAGGGTAATATTGTTCCTTTACCACATCCACAAAAAAATCCCAAGTGGGCTCGACCCCATATATTCCAGAATCCTTTGTGAAAATTTTCTCCCAGTAAGATTCCCACCAATGTTTGACATGGGGAAGAGCCTTAAGGATTGAAAAGGTGATATTTTCCCCGTCGAATAAATTATGAGCAGAGACATAACCTTCTTTCTATTTTAACCATTTTGCTAGGGCATCCACATCTATCTGTCCTTTAAATATGGGAATATCAAAATTAACTTGTACCTTGAAATGCGAGGTGCCTCCAAAGTGGCCACTCGATGAATACACGCATGTCATTATCAACAGATGTTGAACGATGTCGGGAAATTCTCCATCATTTCTTCCCTCTATCACGTGAGAGCTTGCTCAAGCAACAAATTAATAGAAACATCTTCTCTGTCATTTTTATTTCCTTCCACCATGGAGGGTTTCTTGGGCATGCGAGAGCAATTTTCCTAAAGAGATACAAGATTGAGACCCAACTTTCTATAGTCAGACCTCGTCGGGGACATGCACTAAAAAATGATCAAGAGCAGCCTACTCTGATACCACTGATCCATATTATTTTTGGCACGAAATGAGAGAGGAGATATAATAAAGAAATGTATAGAGATATATTGAATATCCAATAATATAACATAAGCGTATCATAGATGAAACCATAAACACAAAGATATAGTAATACACAATTTTTTTATTAATGAATGAAAATGTACAAGGACTGTAAAAATGCAGAGTAAAAGACTTGCTAGAATGGTGGCAGCTTGTCTCTGAGAAGAGATGTGTCTACTACTTGCATTCGCAAGAATATGATTTTACAATGAGTCTCCAAAGGCCATTTTATCATAAATAAAATCCAAAAACCTAACCCCGGATGATGAAAAGCCAATAGTTTTGTGGACCCCATTTTGGGTAGTTTGGTGTATCAACTTCTTGGGGGCATAACTTTGGGATACGATCTCCATTTGGGGTGAAAAATATCTCGTTGGAAAGGTATCATCGAGGAGATTCATTTTGGGGGCTCAATCATAGCCTTCAACTATCATTGAGAATATCGATCCTGAAAAACCTTCATTTAGGCCCTCAAAATGGCCTTGGAAGTTAAAAATGGCTAAAAATAGTAAATTACTGAAATTGCGAGAAAATGTTTTGAGCCAGTTGGAAAAGGTGGGTGGCCACTAATATCCACCTAGATCAATACTCCCTCCTTAGGAATAAATGGTATCCATTTCATTGAGTTCCTGGGGGAGAGGGAAAACTGTTTGTTGAATCTGCATCTTGATGAGCTTCTTGCCTTGTTAGAGAATTTGCATTGCTTATCTTCTTGAAGGTTGTCACGAACCTGTGGCTGGAAGGGTTGGAAATTTTTAACCAATATGGCTGCATGAGATGCCTACGTGCAGAAGGAATATTTAGACTTTGTTGCAATCTTACAGAATTGCTTCTATTGGATAGAAGGTGCTTGGGCCAAGGTTGTGTTGATGGGCGAAATTGACCGTCCGTCAACTGAGAGAGTGGAACCGGTCCGGGGTTGTCTAAATAACCCAAGCCATTTGGAATGGACCACCCTGACGAGTTTAACGGCTCCGTT
>JZKD02S1673605.1:539538-554292 GCA_000966675.3 Picea glauca
TCACATTGTTTTAATCAAATATCAAACTGTTATGATTATAATCAAAACGAAATATGCATAACAGTATCCACAAACCTTGCCATAGTCTTTGGTCACTGAGTGTCATACAATTAACTGATAGGATTAAATAGCAATCATAACTATCATTGACTCGTTATAGTCATAGGAATAGATTGATATCATTCAATCGTGTGCAAATATAGGTAAACTGTTTCCAATGGAATCATACTCAATGAGTAACGACCAAACAAATTTCGTTATTGATCACCACATAGTCAACAGACAGGATCTTGATATAATCAACAAAATTCCTAATATAAACCGGGTAAATAACTGAAATGAATATGGCTGAGTTTAATTATAGACACAAATCGTAATACTGAATATAATCAATCCCATTCCTCAAATCAAAATCAAACGATATATTTGTTATAATCTGATAACAAAAACAGTCCAAATTGATTTGGTTAAGTATAATGGCCACTATTCATATCTATTCGCAATTCGGTTATATAATAACAAAATGATATACGAATAAGTCCGAACATAGAATATACAATCATAACAGCTAACCAATTTGCCAACTATATCGCACAGGATATAACCAATTTGAAAAGAGATATTGACTGTGTTCCAAAATTGGGATAACCTGTGTTTAAAAAAGATATGAACAAACTTCAATAAATAACAGAGTATCTAAAAACAATCAAATCCAATCATGATCAATCAGATCAGAACTAAATCTAATCAAAACCAATCTGAAAATCAATTAATCAAACTTATATACAACAAATGCATGCATATTAACCGATTTCAACTCGAGGCTATACACAGAGCTGTGAGTTCATCATATAAATAGGTGATAATCATACCAGTGCGACTGTTTGGACTATGCCAGCTTTGAGTTCACAATCATTGTAGCAGACTCCACATTCTTAAACAAAATCGATCCTGTTGTTTGTTGCTTCTTATCAGTGGATGGCATCTTTGCCTTCTAGCTGGTAAGCCTTACCACTTGATCTTCCAGAGCATGAATTCTGGATTGCAGCATTGGCACATTGAGGTAATACCTTTCTAACCATACGCCACACTGATCACACGGTGGAGCTTCTAGTTGAGATAGAACAGGAGGGGGTTTCAATAAGTCACCAGGGGTTTCACAGGGCATTTTGATGCCGGGATAATTTGGATCATTTCGCAAACAAGGTGGTAGGTTTTTGACAAAATCATATGAGGGTTTATCACACAGACCTTCGGAATAGGGATACTCGCTTTCTAGGTAGCGCTCAATCTCCGAGTCAGAATATTCACTCACCATGATAGGGTCAGGGTTGACAAGGATTTTAGGTTTGTTTCTTACCATGCGAGAGATTAACCTGGCGTTCTTCTTGCCTTTAGAATTCGCGTTAGGTTTAGTCTTGGGATTTTTAGCAACGGGTTTAAAATTTTCCACATCTGTGGTAACAGAATTGGGTAGGTCAATAGGTGGCTTGGGTAGGGGTTTGGGTAGCAGAGCATTGTAAGGGACAGGGGGTGCTAACTTGCCCTCGCTCACCACAGGTTTATCAACCAGTGGTGGACTTAAGTCCTTGAACTTATTACGTTTAAGAAAATCCTCCCAACAATCCCGACGTAATCCCAAATGACAGACCACAATCATTTTAATTAACCCGAAATGAAAAATACTGGTATCGGACTGGTTCTGCTTGAACCTTTTAAACATTTTAAACAAACTCCTATGAAGATAGAAAGGCATGTTAAGCTCATAGCCCATGAAAACCATTAGTAGCCGAAGGTGGTACAAGAACATGAAACCATACCTGCCCTCGCAAGTAATGAACTTCTTGGTCACCATCAGCAGGTCGTGCCAACGCTGCTTTAGCATATTTGCAGGCAAACCCTTGTCACAGGAGCTCACTCTTCATGAATGGAAGAGAAATGTCCATGGGACATCTTCCACTTTACAATTTTTCAACCACTTCTGACCAGTAGCAGGCAGACCAGTGGCCAAACTAAGAAATTGCTCATCAATTTCTAATTGCACATCCCCAACCTTGGCTCGGCAGCCATCGAAGGTTAACGCAAATTGTCGAGCCACACCAGAGTTAAAGCCATCAAACTTTCGTATGAACAGGAGCCATCCAAATTCTTCCAGGTCACTGTAAGCACCATCAAACATTAACAGTGTCTGGTTACCATTGGGCTCAGCCCTTACGACCGGAGGCATGGTGCGGGTGCATGGTAGGGTTTGGTTTGAACATAACAATATGCAGGAGCAAAAATCGATAGGGCTTAATAGCTGCAAGCGCTCAAAGGGGAATGAATCAGTGTAATGCGTGCGAAGGTGGTGGGATTATCACCGCCATGTAGTGTATTAATGGCACAACACAGTGTTGTTCAATCAATAATAATAACGTTTAAAACATATTAATTGGCCAACCCAAATCAGTGAATAACCATATCAACGTGCCATTGATCAAATGTAAAACCAAAACCATATGTTATATTAATGCACCAAGTGTATAGTTCAAACCAACATGAAATCCAAAAGTTTCACCAACGTGCCAAGTGTAAAACATTGCCATGACATCAAACTCACCTTTGACCCATGCGCTTGTTGCATAGTCCAAGTTTATAAAACATTGCAACAAGATATTTTATAAAATCTATAAGTCGAGAGCTCATAATAATAGGATCATATCATAAAGAAAAATTTAATTCGCCATGACCTCTATATAATCAAGTATAATTCATCAATCAACAAACTCAATGCCTTATCAATTAAATAAAAAATCAAGTTGTGCAATCAGAGTGACGATAAACAAGTGGACATAGTTCAAAAAATAAACCAAAGGTAAGTACCAATCAGCATATCAATGAGAAGATCATAACATTCCAACTAACGATGGATGCGTTTTCACGCTTTTAGTCGTGAAAACTAAAATGAAACGAATTTGTAAATGTCGCTTGAAATGAAGGTGTCATCTTTTGCGAAATGCGACATAAATTTGAAATTCAAGAGACATAGGTGTAGGCAGCTTTTAGGGCAATTGAAGAAATTGAATTGGCCGCCAACAGGTTGTTGTGGTTGTAGTATCCTTATGTTCACCTTTTGAACAAATTGTGTAGAAGCTGAATTTTTTAGTATGAGATACTACGTTGCAACATTGTTTACATGGGACAGTAGTTAGAATTACCTCTGGTATCCTATAAAGATGACCCCCCAGAGTAAAAATGACATGACGTGGTCAAGACTCAATGATATCACGTCGCTTCCATATATATGGTTGTCCCAAGAGAACATCACAGACATCTAGAGGGGAAACATCACATAATACCTCATCCTTGAAGGTTTGGATGTCGTATGACAATCAACATTGTTTGTTGACCTGAAGATCTCATCCCTAGCGAGGCCACTTGATGTTGTATGGTTGCGGATGTTGTGTTGTCGACAATCACAATTGTTTGATGACCTCTGCTGAGATGAGGTTTTTCTAGATAATACTATCAACAATAAAATGAAGAGGAGTCCCCTTTACCCACATATGTGAATGAAAAGGGTTCTCCCCCTATTCAAGATCTGTTGGCTCTTCTAGTTGAATTGTTGTGATCATGGAAACAACAGTGGGGTCTGCGTCAATGATCTGTCTTCTATAAGTATTTTCTGAATCATATTTTGAATCAGGGTTCAACTCCTTGTCTTTGATCTCATCCACCAATGACTGTTTTAAGTGACATTCATCGGTGTTGTGTCAGGGGATTTTGTTGATATCGCACCATTTTCCAGTGTCCTTATTTGTCTTTCCATGGAACTTCTTTTTTTGTGGATTGGAATAGTTTTCGAGAGACTATTTGTTAGGGTTGTCTTTATCATACTTTGGTTGTTGCAGATTTACAGACCTAAACTCCCATTTTTTCTAGTGCTTAAATTTTTTCTCGATTTTAACAACATATCGCTAAGCAGCACCGATTGATGAGATGTCCAAAAAATCCATTTCAGTTTGGATATATCTGTGTAAAGCCCCACAATATTTTAGAACCAAATGTTGTTAGGAGTCTTTGATACCGAACTTGGTGCACAAGGTATGGAAGGTATTTGTGAAATCCATAACTTCTTGTTCCCTCTCTTGTCGCAGTGTGGTCCATCTCATGTACTGGTCCTCATAGTTTCCATCAGGTTAATACTGTTCCTTTACCGCATCCACAAAAAAATCCCAAGTGGGCTCAACCCCATATATTCCAGACTCCTCCGTGGAAATTTTATCCCAGTAAGTTTCCCACCAATGTTTGACATGGGGAGAGCCTTAAGGATTGCAAAGGTAATCTTTTCCTTGTCAAAGAAATTATGAATAGAAAAATAACTTTCTAGCAGATTTAATCATTTTTCTAGGGCATCTGCATCTATCTGTCCTTCAAATATGGGAATATCAAAATTAACTTGTACCTTGAAAGATGAGGTGCCTCCAAAGTGGCCTCTTGATGAATATTTTCATGTTGTTATTGAAAGGCATTGAAGGATGTTGGAAAAAATCTCCATCATTTCGTCCCTCTGTCGCGTGAGAGATTTCTCAAGCAACCGAGTAATAGAATCCTCTTCTCTGTCATTTTTCTTTATTTCCACCATGGAGGGTTTCTTTGACATGAAAGAGTGATTTTACTCAAGAGAGACAAGCTCGAGACCCAACTTTCTATACTCGGACCTCGTCGGGGACATGCATTGAAAAATGATCAAGAGTAGCCTGCTATGATACCACTGATCCAGATTATTTTCAACAGAAAATGAGACCAGAGATATAATAAAGAAATGTATAGAGATATCTCAATTATCCAATAATATAAAAAAAATGTATCAGATATGCAACCATAAACACAAAGATACAATAATATATAATTTTCTATTAATGAGCAAAAATGTACAAGGACTGTAAAAATACAGAGTCAAAGACTAGCTAGAATGGTGGCAGCTTATCTTTGAGAAGAGATGTGTCCGCTACTATAATTTTCAAGAATATGATTTTACAATGAGGGTTCAAAGGCATTTTTTTCATAAATAAAATCCAAAACCCTAACCCCAGAAGATGAAAATACAACAGTTTTGTGGACCCCATTTTGGGTAGTTTAGTGTATCAACTTCTCGGGGCGTAACTTTGGCATACGATCTTCGTTTGGGGTGCACGATAGCTTGTTGGAAATGTATCATCGAGGATATTGATTTTGGGGGCTCAATAATATCCTTTGACCATCATTGAGAAGATATATCCTGAAAAGCCTTCATTTAGGCCCTCAAAATGGCCTCGGAAGTTAAAAACGACTAAAAATAGTAAATTGCCAAAATTGCCATAAAATTGTTTTGAGCCAGCTAGAAAAGGTGGGTGGCCACCGATATCCACCTAGATCAATCCTCCCTCCTTAGGAAGAAATGTTCTCCATTGGGTTGAGTGCTCGGGGGAGAGGGAAAATTGTTTGTTGAATCTGCATCTTGATGAGTTACTTGCCTTGTTGGAGAAGTTTCATTGCTTTTCTTCTTGAAGGTTGTCACAAACCTGTGGTTGGAAGGGTTGGACATTTTTAACCAGTCTTGATACATGATATGATTATGTGTAGAAGGAATCTTTACACTTTGTTACATTATTTCTGACCTGCTTCTGTTGGATAGAAAGTGCTTGGGCCGAGGCTATTGTGGTTGTAGTATCTTTATGTTCATGTTTTGAACAAATTGTGAAGAAGCTGAATTTTGTAGTATGAGATACTACCTTGTGGCATTTTTTAGATGGGACAGTAGTTGGAACTACCTCTGGTATCCTATAGAGATGACCCCCCAGAGTAACAATGACACTACGTAGTTGAGACTCATAGATAGCATGGCACTTCCACATATATGGTTGGCCCAAGAGAACATCACATACATCCAGTGGGGAAACAACACATAATACCTCATCCTTGAAGGGTTGGATGTTGTATGAAAATTGACAATGTTGGCTGATCTGAAGATATCGTCCATGGAGAAGACACCCGATGTTGTATGGCTATGAGTGTGGTATTTTTTGACAATCCCAACTTTTTGACGGCCTCTGCTGAGATGAGGTTCTTCTAGATTCCACTATCAACAATAAAATTCATAGTGGTCCCCTTCACGCACATCTATGAATGAAAAAGGCGCTCCCCCTCTTCAGGATTTGTTGGCTCTTCTGGTTGAATTGTTGTGATTGCGGCAATAACAATGGGGCTGCGTTGATGATCTGTCCTCTATAAGTATTTTATGAATCATATTTTGAATTAGGTTTAGGCTCCTTGTCTTTGATCTCAACCACCAATTACTATTTTGAGAAACATTCATCGGTTTCGTGCTAGGGGATTTTGTGGCAATCACACCATTTTTCGGTGTCCTTCTTCGTCTTTCTGTGGACCTTCTTTTCCTGTGGCTTGGACTGGTTTTCAAGACACTGTTTGTTAGGGTTGTATTTATCATACTTTGATTATTGTGTATTTGCAGACCTGAAATCCTATTTGTTCTAGTGCTTAAATTTATTCTTGATTTTAACAACATAATGATAAGCAACACCGAGTGATGAGATGTCTAGAAAATCCATTTCAGTTTGGATGTATCTGTGTAGAGCCCCACGGTATTTTTGAACCAAATTTCGTTTAGAGTCTTTGATACCCATATTGGTGTGCAAGGTATGGAAGGTATTTGTGATATCCATAACTTATTGGCCCCTCTCTTGTCGCAGTGTGGTCCATCTCATGTATTGGTCCTCATAGTTTCCAAGAGGTTAATATTGTTCATTTACTGCATCCACAAAAAATTCCCAAGTGGGCTTGGCCCCATATATTTCAAACTCCTTTGTGGAAATTTTCTCTCAGTAAGTTTCCCACCAATGTTTGACATGGGGGAGAGCCTTAAGGAGTGTGAAGGTGATCTTTTCCCTGTCGGAAAAATTATGAATACAGAAATAACCTTCTATCATATTTAACCATTTTTCTAGGGCATCTGCATCTATCTGTCCTTCAAATATGGGAATATCAAAATTAAATTGTACCTTTAAATGTGAGGTGCCTCCAAAGTGGCCTCTTGATGAATACGTGCATGTTGTTATCACCAAACATTGAAGGATGTGGGAAAAAATCTCCATCATTTCATCCCTTTGTCGCGTGAAAGATTGCTCAAGCAACAGATTAATAGAATCTTCTTCTCTGTCATTTTTCTTTCCTTATTCCATGGAGAGTTTCTTGGGTGTGTGAGAGAGATTATCCTCCAAAGAGATATTATCAATACCCAAATTTCTATACTCAGACCTCGTCAGGGACATGCACTTAAAAATGATCAAGAGAAGCCTACTCTGATACCACTGATCCAGATTATTTTTGGCACAAAATGAGAGCAGAGATATAATAAAGAAATGTATAGAGATATATCGGTTATCCAATAATATAACAGAAATGTATCGAAGATGAAACCATAAATACAAATATACGGTAATACACAATTTTCTATTAATGAGCGAAAATGTACAAGGACTGTAAAAATACAGAGTCAAAGACTAGCTCGAATGGTGGAAGCTTATCTCTGAAAAGAGATGTGTCCACTACTAGAATTCTAAAGAAGATGATTTTACAATGAGGCTCCAAAGGCCTTTTTATCATAAATAAAATCCATAACCCTAACCCCGAAAGATGAAAATCCAACAGTTTTGTGGACCCTGGTTTGGGTAGTTTGGTGTATCAACTTCCCAGGGGCATAACTTTGGCATACGATCTCCATTTGGGGCGCACGATAGATAGTTGGAAAGGTATCATCGAGGATATTCATTTTTGGGTCTCAATCATAGACTTTAGCTATAATTGAGAATATTTTTCCTGAAAGGCCTTCATTTAGGCCCTCAAAATGGCCCCGGAAGTTGAAAACTGCTAATAGTAAATTACCAAAATTGCCAGAAAAATGTTTTGAGCCAGTTGGAAAAGGTGGGTGGCCACCGATATCCACCTGGATCAATTATATTTCTAAGAAACCACTACATATAAGTGTCTTGCAAAATTCAATGTAATGTAAAATACAAATTTTTAGGAGCCTTATAAGATATATAAATCACAAACTATCACAGATTGTTACCACAATATTTTGAATTCTTTCCAACTGTAACATACCTATTTTTACAATATCAAAGATATGATCATAATGTGGTGAAATATATTATTTTCCCTCCTCTAACTAGGTTTTTTCAACAATTATTGTGGGTCCATTGCAAGTGAAATATGATCCTAAGCATTAACCTAATCTTTTGATTCACAATAATCCCATTCACCACTGCTACATGGTCCACTAAAGCATGTGATTTTTGCAATAACATGCATGTGACCAATCTACATTAAACACCTCCAATTAATTTCTTTGTACATGTCCTCTCTTTGTTGATTCCTCTTTCCTTCTTGTTTCCTCTGTCATTACTGCAGAGCACCATTGGACTATAGAATTCACATATTGAATAGGGAAATTTATAGTGAACTTCATATCCTCCTTATGAAGTGAAATTTTGATGCATGTACTAGCTCCAACGTGCTCTCCTTTCCCATGCCCTATCTCAAAATAGTTCCAAATATGTGGCATGTTTCATTTTTTGTGCAACAAACTTAACCATTGAAATACATAGGCATTTGTGAATTGGCCTACACAACTATTTGACCAAATACAATGTTGATTCATATATATATCTATCTCCATCAAGTGATTGTAGAATATCTAAAAGAATTTTTGTACAAAATGTAAGTCATGGAACCTATCGTCACTTATGTAGAAGTTATAATCCTTCAATATTATCCTTGTGTCTTCGCTACTATCTTCCCCATGCCTATGTGTGATATGTAAAATTATGATAACCTAATTTGAATGATAATATTTTCTTTGGATCTCATTTTTTGGTTGGAGGGTGTAGTTCTCAGAAAAATCCACAACTAATAATATAGTATTGAGGGAAAGGTGTCCACACACATTCTAAACTACTCATTCTTCCATTGTGTGACGACATGGACATGTTGAACATAATGCTGGATTTTTTCCAAACAGTCCTTGATGAAATGATATACTCATACCCGATGAAAAAAAAATTATGGGATAATTAGAATGTCACCTTTCCAAACTATATGTAAAATTTATAAGTTCAATTTGAAAGAATGTATTCCCTTTAAGTACACAACATTGTCTTGGGACATCACCAATGCTATATTTTGTCTTTATTTCCCATTGTCTAGTTCCTATGTAATATATTGGAATATTTGCATGTCCACCATCATCCTGACAAATTCACGGTCCTCACTTCCATAAGTGCATTATCTCAATAAGTGTAGTATGGTTGAGAATTCCTATAGATGGTTAGTATGTAAAACATGACATATGTTTACATATTGTGTCATTAAATAATAACCAATTTCTATGTGGTATCTACAATAGCATATGTTACAATCTATGTATATTCTAACACACCAAGGTTTTCATTTCTCAAAAGATGTGTGTCCCAGGCTAAACTCATTATGATAATTCTTCATGCTCTCATAAAATTATGTCTATAACATGAAAAGAAAGTGTTTAATATGGGTTTCATGGTCACTATAACCTCTTCTCAACTTTAGAATATCCTTTTGATGAGATGAAAGTCTGGTATGTTCATGCTAAAAATTATGGACTAGTCCCTTAACTGCTTCAATTAACTTCATGTCGAAATGAGGTAGCCTATCAATGAAGGCCCAATAATATATTTGATATAGTTTTTCAAGGATTTCTCTTACTTTTGAATATTTTTGGAAATTTAAAAATTTGAGATGTGTGTCTGAGCAAGCAATGTTTCCTTGTGGTCTTGTTTACAATCGATTTGGACAATATGCAATGGGACACATTACGATATTTTCAACAAGTATTGTTTCCAATTGTATTAGATGTATCCTGAATATTTTTAACAACATTATTAGTGGTCTCTAAACTTTTAACTATCATTGTTCCATGAGTTTTCCTAAAAACAACTAAACTATGTGATTTTAACAAGGCCAAAAAATATTGACATTTAGATGCACCATTTTTCGATTCAAAATAGTCTTTAATAAAAATAATTCACTTCCAATTAGTAGTTCCTTTAGGTAAATTACCTTAAATTATCTCTAGATAAATTTCACCCACGTGAACACATCTAGGATTTCTTTTTCATGCACTAGATACATGAGGTAAGGAATGTGGACCTTCAATGTGGAACCCATCACCATGACATTGCAAAAATTCACGAGGTTGATGAAGTTCATTCACATGATGGTCAATATTGGGAGTGTGCTAGACATGTTGGTGGTTGATATGATGAACATATAATTGTTCATTATGATCTTTCACCACAAGATTATCTTCACCAAAAGGCTTGTCAAAATTCATGGCTCTAATATCTACCTAATATACCCCTATTTAGAAATCACGTCAACATCGATTGTGAAAGTAATTGAGGTTCTCACTAATGGATGCCTATCTTTTTCCATACCCAAATTGTCCTTTTCTCTTATTTCATTAATTTTTTTAGGGATCATCTCCTTCCTATCATAATTTCATACTTGATTGCATATATTTCTCATCTTCACAAGGATCGAACACAACAAAAACTTGACAAAATATGTCTTCCCAATCACATAAAACACTACAAATGTATTGCAATAGTAATATTTCCCAGGAATGTCTATCTTATTGTAGATAATTTGAGATATTTAAAGAAAATAAGGCTGGGCCCTGTCTTATTTTTGTCTTATATAGGCAATAATGCACACTGATTACTAGCATGCACATGTTAATAACATGTGCATGCTAGTAATATGTGTTCCTATTATGAATATTTCTTAATAAACCATTGTAACATTAGTTAGTTATGGGTGCCAATAAGAAGAGTTCCAAATAAAATGTAAACAAAATCAAGTAGCTAAACAAGGGAATAATTGAACATGGTCCAGGGGGTAAACAAGAACATGGAGTGAAAATGGGTCTAGATGCCTAAACGATCCAAAAAGGATCTTTTGAATGACTATGGTTGAGTTATTATGCATGCATTTATTAACCATTTAGGAAGCTTAATGAAATAGGAAGAAGATATGATAATATATCACAGCCATAAAACAATATACAGATCTGAACACAAGCATGAATAACAACAAACCATAACAAGAGAAGTGATAACGAAGTTCAACAATCTTGCCTACATCTCTGGGCCTTTGTCTTAGTGGGTGAGGCTTCTTTATTTATGTTAAAATATCAATAAGTACATCACATAAGTTCCATAAGGCTACAAGACTGATTTGGTATTTTTATCCCAGATCTCTAGAACCCAACAGAAGAAACGACACTCAAAACGGATGACCGAAGCTCCCAAAAATGGCCCACAAAGGTGCTCTCCTCAACATCTTCCCTGCATAAAAATGGTTTTTTCTTGACTTTCCTTTAGCATAAATCTTCTCTAAATCTCCTCTTCCATGGCCTCAAGAAGGCCTAGTTTATATAGATATGAAGTTGGTTATCATCCCCCAACTTTCTCCCAAAAGATGGCCTCAAAAAGGGCCCAATATCCCCCAATAATGGGCAAAATCCTCTATTAACATGCAAAAAAATCAATTAAAAATCCAAAACCACAGCATAAAAACCCACTTGCATATATATTTGGGCTAAGCCCCTCATTCCTAGCATGCGCCCCCTTGAATTGGTCACATGGAGAGACATGTGGTCAAGTGCCAACCCCTTTCCCGTAGTCATAGGTCACATGGTGCTTTGATATAAGACCACACCCTGTGGTTATATGCAACAACAAAAAAACCATGGGTTGGGGCTTAGCCCTAGTGATCCAGATTATTTTGAGAATGACATGAAGACAGAAATATAACCGAGATATAACAATGAAATACACAAAAATATAGAAGAGAGCACAAAAATACAGTGAAACCCAACTTTTATTGCTGAATAAGATAGAAAAACACCGTAGAACACAAACTGGGAAAATGGGGTAGCTTATCTCTGGAAAGAAAGAGATGTTGGCTATGCTTCCTTCACAAGAAGCTTTACATCACACTCCATTGCATGCTTAAAGGGCCTCCTTCACCTCAATTATATAGGAGAGAGTGAGAGGAGAACAATTCCCATGATGCATGTGGGATAAATTGGACTAAGTTTATAAAATGCCATAGGCATGTAAAATACTAGTACTTCCCGAGTGGTCACCCATCCCAGTACTACTCTAGACTGAGCGTGCTTAACTGTGGAGTTCTAATGGGAATCGATGTATTAATGATATGTTGTAGGCATGTACATAAAACCATTACATGATGTCTATAATTAACAAATGAAGATGACATTACATTCCATTCCCCATCAAATGGGTGAATGTCATGGTTTATCAAAACCAGAGGCTCAAAATGGTGATTCAGTGGAAAAGGTGGATGGCCACCGAGATCCATATGGATCATTCCTCCCCCCTTAGGAAGCAATGGTATCCATTGCGTTGAGTTCCTGGGGGAGAGGGAAAAGCGTTTGTTGAATTTGCATCTTGATGAGCTGCTTTCCTTGTTGGAGAAGTTGTGTCTCTTAGCTTTTTGAAGGTTGTCATGAACCTATGGATGGAAGGGTTGGACCTTTTTAACCAATCTGGCTACATGATATTTCTATGTGTATAAGGAATCTTTTCACTTTGCTGCAATCTTGTTGACCTGCTTTTGTTGGATAGAAGGTGCTTGGGCCAAGGTTGTAGTGGTTGTAGTATCCTTATGTTCACCTTTTGAATAGATTGTGAAGAAGCTAAATCTTATAGTATGAGATACTACCTTTCGACACTATTTAGGTGGGACATTAGTCAAAACCACCTCTGGTATCCTGTAGAGATTACCCCCCATAGTAATAGTGACACTATGGGGTCGAGGCTCATAGATAGCATGGCGCTTCCACATATATGGCTGGCCCAAGAGAACATCACAGACATCTAGTGGGGAAACATCACATAATACCTCGTCCTTGAAGAGTTGGATGTCATATGACAATCGAAAATGCTGGCTGACACAAAGATCTTGACCCTGGAGAAGCCACCCAATGTTGTATGGTCGTGGGTGTGGTGTTGTTGGAAAATCCAACTTCTTGACAACCTCTGCTGAGATGATGTTCTTTTGGCTTCCGCTATCAACAATAAAATGCAGTGGGGTCCCCTTCACCCACATTTGTGAATGGAAGAGTCACTCCCCCTCCTCAGGATCCTCTTCTGGTTGGATTTTTGTAGTTGTGATAGTAGCAGTGGGTTCTGCATCAATGATCTGTATCCTTTTATTATTTTCTGAATCAGGGTCCAAGTCTAGGTTCGACTCTTTGTATTTGATCTCGGCCACCAATGACTGTATTGAGTGACATTCATCAGTGTTGTGCCAAGGGCTGTTGTGAAACTCACACCACTTTCTTATGTCTTTCTTAGAATTCTTGTTACCCTTCTTTGCTTGCATCTGAGATTGACTCTCTTGAGGTTGGCCTTCCTTTCTCTTTCCATGCTTCTCCCACTTACTCTACTGGTTGAATTTCTGCTCAATTTTCACTGCATATCGATAAGAAACTCCCAGTAAAGAGATGTCCAAGAAATCCATCTTTGTTTGGATGTACCTGTGTAGACCACTGCAGTACTTCAAAACCAAGTGCCGCTCAGAGTCTTTGATACCCAGCTTTGACCGCAAGGTATGAAAGATGTTGGTGTAATCTGACATCGTTTGGGCTCTTTTCTGATGTAGAGTTGTCCATCTCATGTATTGGTCATCATAGTTTCTGACAGGGTAGAACTCCTCCTTTAGGGAATCTACAAAGGCTACCCAAGTGGGTTCTCTCCCAAAAAGTGTATATTCATCTGCGGTCTACCTCTCCCAGTAACCTTCCCACCAAACTCTGTCATGGGGACGGGCTTTATGGAGCGTGAAGGTGATCTTTTCACTGTCGAATTTTTTTTGGACAGAGTAATAACCTTCTAGTAGATTCAACCATTTTTCTAGAGCATCTGCATCTATATGGCCTTCAAATAAGGGGATATCAAAATTGACTTGTTCCTTGAAGGGTGTCACACTTGCAAAATGTTTGCTTGTTGAAGTTGCCTCAGTTTCTGCCATTGATAGTCTTTGAAGGATCTGAGTGAATTTTTCCATCATCTCGTTCCTTTTTCACACAAGGGATTCCTCGAGCAATGTCTTGAAAGGATCTCCTGCTCTGTCATCTCTCTTTTCTTCCGCCATGGGAGGTCACTTGGGCTAGCAGGAGTGGTTGTCCTCAAGAAAAACTAGCTCGAGACCCAAATCTCTATACCTTGACCTCGTTAGGGACCTACTCTAAGAAATGACAAAGATCATACTTCTCTGATACCACTGATTTGTATTATTTTGAGAACAACATGAAGACAGAAATATAACCGAGATATAACAATGAAATACACAAAAATATAGAAGAGAGCACAAAAATACAGTAAAACCCAACTTCTATTGCTGAATAAGATAGAAAAACACCGTAGAACACAAACTGGAAAAATGGGGTAGCTTATCTCTGAAAATAAAGAGATGTTGGCTACACTTCCTTCATAAGAAGCTTTACATCACACTCCATTTCATGCTTAAAGGGCCTCTGTTAAGAACCAAACATCAATATATCATAGAAAAACCTCAGGAAAAGTACTCAACGCCTTGAAAAAGAGATAATTTCAGATAATAAGCCTCTTCGAGGGGGCAACCTCCTTT
>JZKD02S1673605.1:563516-588589 GCA_000966675.3 Picea glauca
CAAGTTGACTTACCAGAGTATTAAAGGCATTTAGATGTTCTGTCACAGAATCTCCATCTTCCATCCTAAGATGATACAACTTCTTTCGAAGAAATAACTTGTTTACCAAGGACTTTGATTGATACAAATTCCCTAACTTATCCCATAGTTCCTTGGTTGTAGATTCTCCTGAGACATTCAACAACACTAAATCTACCAAGAAGAGTCGAATAGTACTCCTTGCTCTTTTGTCCAACTTGTCCCAATCTTCCTTCGACATACCAATAGATGGTGTACTAGTAGTTTGTGTACAAGTAGGTTGTGTACCAGTAGCCTGTGTGCTAGTAGACGGTGTACCAGTAGGCTGTGTACCGGGATCCACAATGATCCATTGTTATTTGTCTACAAGAAGGTCCTCCATCTTGAGTTTCCATAGCTCAAAGTTTTTACCATTGAACTTCTCCATCTCGATTCTATATGAGCTTGCCATTCCTCTTTCTTTACTTGAATCTCTACTGCAAAAGCTCCCACTAAAACCAGGTTTATCACAAACCCAAGATAAACTTGATCTATCAAGACCGAGCCAAACCCTCAACAACAAAGGCATCCCTTTGAAGCCAAAAATGAGCTCTGATACCACATGTAAGTTTTAAACCTGGAAAGTAAAGCAATGCATATAGATTCTTAAGCAAGACATAAATTAATCAATGGTTCATACACATAGTACACAGAGATTTTATACCAGAAACCCTCAACCGGGAAAACCTTTCTTATATTCATTATCTTGAATTTCACCATTCACCATACAATATACACAATGTTTTTAGGTATTCTGTAGATACCAAAACCCTAATCCCTTAATTTGGTATTAATTTACAAATCCACTAAAAATAGCAAAAATCGCCCAAAAAAACATTTTCGGGGTGTTGCCCTGAACGTTGCGCATAACTAAGGGGGGCATACCTGCCCCCCCTTGGGACCCCCCTAGGAAAGCGCCCAACGCACACGATATATCACTAGTGAGAGGGATCGTCAGATGTAGTTGTCGTATCTGACGCGCCCACACACACACATGCAAAGAATATAACACATACCCAACACATAAAGCCATTATGTGATGTTTGTAACTAACAAATGAAGATGACATTACATTCCATTCCCCATCAAAAGGGTGAATGTCATGGTTTATCAAAACCAAAGGCTCAAAATGGTGATTTAGTGGAAAAGGTGGATGGCCATCGAGATCCATCTGGATCACCCAGCCTCTTTCCGCCCTCCTTACATAACACATACACGTTATGTTAAATAAAGTGGGTTTCAAATTATAATAAATGGTGTTGGCACGTTAGCATTTGATCCTTTTTCAAGGTGTTTTCTCTACCAATAGGTCATGGGGTTGAACCCCATGAGCTTCGCAACAATTTTTCCATTCAACTAGTGATGGGGTGCCACATGGCACACTTTCATTGGTCCTCAATGATGCCACTTCTGACCATTGTATTGGTCCACCATGTGCCACTTGGTGAAGTGGTATTGGTCCCTGTCACTGCCCAGTCACCCTACTACTATGCTACCACTTGTCAGTTTGTTGATGTCAGCATGATGATGTAAGTTGGATGTCATGCTGACATCATCATTGACTTTTCCCAGTTCACCTGTTGACTTTTTAGCAGTTTGGGAAAATGGCCAGAGTGTGATAACTCTCACATACATCGTTCATTTGAGAAAGTAAATATATGACCAGAATCAATGCAACGAGTTGGTCGCAATGGAGCTGGTTTCATTCAATTTAGAGAACTTTCAGTTTTTAGCCTTTTCTGGACCTGAGAAGCCTCCTGGATCCGATTATGGATCACACCTCCCCACTAAGGACCTTTTGGTCCCCAAAAGGTTACTGACCAGTCAACAAGCTCAGGATAGGCCATCCGGCTTGTCCTTTGTCTCTGAACTCTTTCCTGTGCACCTGTCTCATCAATATCAATTGTAACACAATCATGACAACTGGCATCATATTGTTATCCATTTGAACTGTGTCACATTTTAATGAAGCGACTATCATCCATGTAGACAACATTACTAATGATAGCATAAAAAATGTGACTGTAAAAGAGATGATATACTTGTAATATTTGCATGACATGAGCTTATCTTGAAGCAAACTATGATTGATTTTCCATTCAATAATCATTTCCTTTTCTTGCTTAAGATCGATTACTTCATTTGAAACAATTATTGGTTTGTTGCTTTCTTGAAATTCTTTCTTTAATTGTTCCATTGTTTGAAGTGTTTTATTTGCCTTAACATGATGAGCATGAACCACATAATCTTAACCTTCTTTGGCTAATTGATATTGATTCTTTGTCCTGTAGAAGATTTCCCTATGATCATATAAGTATGGACTACCTAAGACCATTCCACATTCTCTTAATGACACTACATCACATGTTACTTCGTCCACATTCTTAGATGAAATTGAAAATTTGATTGTGCACTACATTGTTATGTGCATTTGATGATGATTTCTTATCCATTTAAGTGTGTATGGCTTATGGTGTACTTGTTTTTTTAACCCAAATTTCTTAACCAATTCTTCTGAGATTAGATTATATTTATATCCACTATCGATTAAAGTGTCTATCTTAGTGTGTCATATGATTACCCTTATATGAAACAAGTTACTTCTACAATCAATGCCTTCACCAATTTTACCTGTCAGACCAACCAATGAGACCATGGATTCATCACCTGAATTTGATCCTAAGTTTGTGGGCCTTGTTGTCACTGCAACTGTTTTCCTTCCCTTCTTTTCCTTGAACCACTTTGGCCTCTTCTCAGGATGCAACTGCCAACAATGATCCTCATCTTGACCCTCTTTCTTACAATGCTTGCAAGAGGGATTCTCATCCTTTCTTGCCATTGAACTTAACTTATTGCCATGTCATTTCCTCTTGTCCTCTTTCCTTGAAGACGATTCCCCTGATACACCTTCTTTCCCTGCTTCAATATATGTCGCTTGAACAGAAACCTCATCAAGGTTAGTGGGTCCAAACATGAACACAATGTTTCAAATATGTGCAGCTAAACCTCCTATATACCTCATAAGGGTTTCCTGTGTCTGTAAAAGGATATCTAACATCAATGCCATTTTATGAAATCCATTTGTATACTCTTGCACTGTTTTTCCTTTTCTTAGTTTTAAAGATTGTCATTCAATTAATGTTTTTTTTTATAACCCAAAGGATAGAATTTTTTCCTAAGTGCAGAAATGAAGCTTTGCCATGTTGGAAATACATTACCCACTTGTTGTGTTCCATTTTTCAACTTACTTTGCCACCAAATGAGACTCGTGCCTGCAAGTCTCAAAGATGCCAACTTGATTTGTGTGGCCTCATCCTTGATCTGTTTCACACTGCAGTAAACCTCCATCTGTATGACCCAATTGTCAAGTTTCCTTGCATTAACTTCACCATCATATATGGGTAACTCAAATTTAACATCAAGTTTTAACAATGGAATTTCATTCTTATATTTATGAACATGTTTCTTTGTATTGGATTTAGAACTTGAACTTGAAGAAGAAGGAGAAGAAGAAGGTGATGATGGAGGTGAAGGATGAATCTGAGGAGGATCCTCTCCCTCTTCACTTTTTCCCTTTGAAGATTCACCCAGATTTGGTTTCTTACATTCCAAGTAGTCTTCATACAAAACTTTCATCATCTCTGACATGGAAAAGAAATATTTTCGAAATTTTTTCTCATCCTTAGAAAGTCCTTCTTCTGATGCCATCTTCTCGATGTGATAATATCTCTTTCTCAATCCAATTAATGGAATCTATTCAACAATCTCACCTTCACCATGCTGTAGCTTTTCCCAGGTTAACATGCAAAACTCAAATCCAAATGTCAACTAGCTTTGATACCACTTGATCCGAAAAGAATATTTTAAATGACTTTGGTTGAGTTATTATGCATTCATTTATTAACCATTTAGGAAGCTTCATGAAAGAGGAAGAAGATATGAGAATATATCATAGCCATAAAAAAATATACAGATCTAAATATAAGCATGAAGAAAAACAAACCATAACAAGAGAAGTGATAACGGAGTTCGACAATCTCGCCTACATCTCCGAGCCTTTGTCTTATTGGGTGAGGCTTCTTTATTTATGTTCAAATATCAATAAGTAATTCACATCAGTGCCATAAGACTATAAGAATGATCTAGTCTTTTTCTCCCAGATATCAAGAACCCAACAGAAGAAACGACTCTCAAAACGGATGACCGAAGCTCCCAGAAATGGCCCACAAAAGTGTGCTCCTCAATAACTTCCCTGCATAAAAATGGCTTTGGCTTGGCTTTCCTTGAGCATAACTCTACTCTAAGTCTCCACTTCCATGGCCTCAATAAGTACTATTTTAAATATATCTGAATTTGTTTATCATCCTCCAACTTCTTCCCAAAATATGGCCTCAAAAAGGGCCCAATATCCCCCAATAATGGGCAAAATCCTCTATTAACAGGCCAAACAATCAATTAAAAATTCAAAACCATAGCATAAAAACCCACTTGCATATATATTTGGGCTAAGCGCCTCATACCCAGTGCATTCCCCCTTGAATAATTCACATGGAGAGACATGTGGCCAAGCACCAGCCCAAAGGGTTGTGCGTTGGCCCCTTTCCCGTAGTCATAGGTCACATGGCGCTTTGATATATGACCATGCCCCTAAATATTTTCCTAAACCATGGTTATAGCTCCCTATTTGTATGGTGGAGGGTTCTTATCTTGCGAGCTAGTGATTGGGGTATATGGCACCCGCACCCTGTGGTTATATGCCAAAAAAAAAAAACCGAGGGTTGGGGCTTAGCCCCGACCCCTTTCCGCCCTCCTTACATAACAAAAACACTTTATCTTAAATAAAGGTGGTTTCAAATCATAACAAATGGTGTTGGCGCATTGGCATTTGTTCATTTTTCAAGGTGTTTTCTCTGCCAATAGGTCATGGGGTCGAACCCCATGAGCTCCACAATAATTTTTCCATTCAACTAGTGATGGGGTGCCATGTGGCAGTTCATGTCTGGGCCATGCAACACCCTTTCATTGGTCCTTAATGATTCCACTTGTCAACACTGTATTGGTACACCATGTGCCACTTGGTGAAGTTGGATTGGTCCCTATCACTGCCCAGTCACCCTATTATTGTGTTGCCACATGTCACTTTGTTGATGCTAGCATGATGATGCCAGCAGGACGTCATCCTGACATCATCATTGACTTTTTCCAATTGACCTGTTGAATTTTTAGTGGTTTGAAAAAATGGTCAGAGTGCAATAACCCTCGCATACAATGTCCGTTTGAGAAAGTAAATATATGGCCAGAATCAACGCGACAAGACAGTCACAATGGAGTTGGTTTCATTCAATTCCAAGAACTTTCTTTTTTGAGCCTTTTCTGGACCTGAGAATCCTCCTGGATCTGATTATGGATCACTAAACATGGTCAAGTGGATAAAATGACATTCTCAAGTAGATGTTTAGGCTAAAGTGGTATGGGAAACTCCTCAAACCTCCACATCTGACCTGTCTTGGTTAATAATCACCTCCAAGGGTGCTATGGGCACCAATACTAGATTAGTTGTGCAACATGAATGTGTCTAAAGGTCTATACAAGGTCACTAGAGGAGAATAATGAGACTTGTACTCCAAATGGCACTTCTCATGCTTAATCACCATGAACAATTCCTACTAACCAAAACGTTTCTATGAATATAGTGTTGAACACATCCTTGAATGACCACTTGAGACCCTTGTATAATATCTCTAGCCTAATTAAGGGAAATGAGTGCCATTATTAAACCACAACACATGCCCTCGATGATAATATATCTTATTCCCACACCATGAATTATTTCCTATTCCATGGTTGGGTTTCTTTATCATTTTAGTAGGATATGAAATCCATGAGTAGGTTTTATGCACTGGAAATAGTCTTCGAGGTCTACAAATGGTAAAGGGTGAAACAATGGGCTTAATCCAAAAATTAAGGTCTTTTAAAACTCTAGTTCTATGGTTAGAGGAAGAAAACACTTGGGCCATAGGCCCTATATGTTTCTTTCCGGGCTCAATTTCCATGAAAATCACCTACAAAACCACAACACAAACCCTCTGTACAGATTATTTCGAATCAAGGTTGGATATGGATACAATTAGGAGATTTTGCACACCAAGGATAGGTCATAGAGATTTGAACATGGTTGATAAAGGAAATAAATTTCCTTTAGATATTTTTTTATGTTCTTAGGCTCAATATCCTTGAACAAATCCTCATACCAACACGAGTCCTTTCTAGCGGTTCTTTACAGACCTTTGAGTGGGATGCAGGTATTGTTGGTATGTTTTTTGCACTAGAAAAGGGTGAATACCTTACAGGGGGGTAAAAGAGGGAATTAATCCCTAATTTAACCTTCTTAATATCAATCACCATGAAAAAATATTAGACACAGTCACACAATCCCTCACTAGGGGGTCTTTTCCCTAAGAATTAAGTACATGTGCCATTAAGATGTTTCACAGACAGTGGATGGGTATCAAGGCCTTGACCATAGTCATGATAGGGAAACAACATCCTCAATACCTTTTCATTGGTTATGGGAGCTAAACAACATCCTCAAGCCATAAACATGGCTTCTTTGGCTCCAACATAATGAACATGTCCTCAAACCACCACATGATATCATGGATGGTTTCTAGGGATTCAACTATCATCGAAGAATGAAACTAGTATTTTAGGATATTATTGAATATTATCTATATCAAGAGACTTGAACAAGTGTTGAGGTATAAATAGGGTCAAGGGGGGCATAATTTACTTAAGACATGTTGAACCTTTTCGATCTCAATCACCATGAACAACACCTAGAAACCATGACATGAACCCCCTTTAGGGGGTCCTTTAAATTTAAGTTAAATATGGGAACTTTTATCAGATCTTGGGAATCATGTATGGGTGTTGATTCCATGACCATAGTCAAGGGAGTTAAACAATATCCTATACACCTAGACATTTCTTCTTAGGCTCAAGCACCATGGACAAGTCCTCAAACCTCCACTTTTGACCTATCTTGGTTAACAACCGCCTCCAAGGGCGTTATGGGAACCAACTAGGAATGTGTATAGAGGATTATCCAATGTAACAAGAGTAGAATAATGGGAATTTATCCCTTAATTATTCTTATTTGGCTCAATTACCATGAACAATGGCTACTAATGATAAATCTTTTATAGCTTTAGTGTTGAGCGCATCCTCGAATGATCACACACGACTCTTATATTGCATCTCTATCCTACTTGAGGGAAAAAAGTGAGATGATTAAACCAAAACACATGCCTTGAATGAGAATATATATTGGGCCCACACCATGAATCATTCCCCAAGACATGATTTCCATTATTTAGCATCTACATGGGATACCAAAGGCATGAGTAAGTTTTGTGCATTGGAAATTGTCTTCCAAGGTCTGAACATGGTTGTGGGGGAATAAGGGGATTAATCCCTAAACAAAGTTATTATAGAGCTCTAGAACTATGGTTATGGGAGGAAATCAATTGGGCCTTAGTCCTTATATGTCATTTGTTAGGATTAATTTTCGTAAAAAACACCTGCAAATCCACTACACAAACCCTCTTTAGGGGGTGTTTGGCATCAAGGTTGGATATGGATTCCATAGGGAGATTTTTCACATTAAGGATGGATTGTTGGATCTTAAACAAGGTAAACAAAGGGAAACAAGTTACTCATAATATTGTTGAATCCTCTTTTGCTCAATATCCTTGAATGTGTCCTCGTACCAGGACATGAGTTTTTTGTAGGGGTTCCTTATAGGCATTCAAGTGGGATACAGGTTTCATGGTAGGTTTTGTGCACTAGAAATGGGTATGTATTATAAAAAATGGTAAAGGGGATAAACAAGGTACTTAAACCCTAATTTAACCTTCTTGAGCTCAAGCACCATGAAAAACCCTAGACATAGCAACATGAAACCTCACTAGTGGGTATTTTCCCTAAGAGTTGAATATGGGTCCCATTAAGATGTTTCACACGTAGTGGTTGGGTCTCAAGTCCTTGACCATATTTTTGGTAGAGAAAGAACATACTTAGGCCCTTTTCATTGGTTGGGAGAGGGACACAACATCCTCGGGCCCTAAACATAGCTTCTCTATCTCAGGTGCAATAAACATGTCCTCATTCCACTTCATGGGATTATGGATGGTTTGTAGGGATTTAACCATCATCAAAGACTAAAAATAGTGTCTTAGGATGTATTTTTTTTAAGTAATAATTTATATATTACCTTTCATGGATAAAAATTACAGTATCCACTGTGATATTGCGGTTTGATTGCACTGAGTTGCCCCGAAGGCAAACCAACTCAGCCAGACTCTTGACTGTATGATTTACTAAAATTTAAACATACTTGTCTGAATCACCCTGTGGGGAAACTGATTCCACTGAACCATTCATGAATAATATAAACTAAACAAATACTCTATTATAATATACTAAAAGGATTGACAGTGCTAGACTCCAATCACCTATGAAGAATCTCCCAAAAATAACTAACATTTGTCAAAAGAAAACAAGAAATTTGACACATGTGCACCTGTCGACTGTAATGGTGTTTGGTGCTCTCCCTTGTCCTCATCTTCCACTATGTGCTTTTAGACATATTGGTCATCAGACCCATATATTTCTAGAGCAATAAATTCCCTTGGAGATGTTGGGGAATTGGTTCCCAATTCTGGTGAGTGCACAGAGAAAAGCAGGGTCGCAATTCAATTTGCTTTGCGCGTTGGTCTAGGACTAACCTAGAGAATTAACCTAGGTTAGAAAAAATATTGAAGAATAGAGACCAAATATTTGAGTCGTGGGAACAAAGAACAATTCAAGTGGAGAAGATCTTGGTTCAAAGGCGCTTCCAATTGTAATTCTTTCATTTGAACGTTGAACTCCTTAAGAGAAGGCACACAAGGTGGCAATGGGGGAAAGATGGTGCTAGAGAGGGAGCGAAGGGTGGTGAACTCAATGTACATGCAAGGGATGGTTATGAAGTTGAGGCTAGATCCTGGAGTGGGCCAGGGGCATAACCTAGAGAATTACCCTATAGATCAAAACATTCAACCCTACAAGCCCACGACGATGACAAAGGCAAAATACCACTTTGGCCCAAGGAGGATTGAGAGGATGAATGGGGGGAGGAGATAAGAACAGGAGAGAAGGTAGGTGGGTACCGACTGACCATGGCCACCTTTTTCTGGTACCAAAGAGGACATATTTGGATTCCTATGAAGGCAAGGCATAACCAAGCATAGGTGAGGGTGAGGCAGAGGTGAGAATAGGGAGATCCATGTGGGAACCAGAGAAACCAACAGAGTGAAAGAGTAGCAGACATGAGAGAAAAATGGATGCAAAATGGAGAGAGGAGCATTTCCATAAGAAGGAAACTAGAGAGTAAGTGCACATGCATACAAATGGACCGAGAGGTGTACTTCCTCCATCACCATGACAAAAAAACAGCGCGGGGTGCAGTGGAGGAATTAGTTGGGATCATGCATCATTGAAGTGTTACAGAGCTCATAGTGATGTAATAAATACAGGAGGGTGGTTGTAGGTGCAATCACGTGGTTCCTGGAAAGGTGGTAGATGTTGGCTTCTCACCTAGATGCGTGAAACACTCAGACACCCCATCTGGGGAGATATCTATGCTCAAAGCCTTAGCGATACAATCCTAGAGGATGGGATGATCATTATGGGTGAGGGACATACATATGATATCTGGTCCTTATAAAGCCACTCCTATAATGGCTAGTTTGTCTCCTATATGATTGGATTTCATTTGTACATGCAAGGGAATTAGCGCCAAGTGAGGCTTAGTGAGAGCTACCATGGAACTGAGTCCCATGGTAAGTCACCAGCAAGGGGAAATGTTGTTTGGATCCACCCCATTGAGTATTTTTGCAAAAGGCTAAGAATTATTTGTGAACCCCCTTCGATAATCATCTTAAGGTACCCATTGTCTTGAGCAAGCTATAACCTTTAATGAGACCCTAGAGCTCAGATTCATTTTTTATGTTGTGTCCAATTCGACCGCCAATGATAAGAATAATGTTTCCTTGATTGTTGCGAAGAACCACTCTGAAGCCAACAGGGATTGAATTACCTTTGGAGACTCCATCAAAGTTTAACTTGAAAAACCATGGATTTGGAGGAGACCAGTGTGAAGGGTTTCTTTTGGCCTGTGAACTTTGGGGTTTCCTTGAAAATTGTGGGTGGAAGTTGATGATCCATTTGTCCAAGATACGCTTTTCATGTGGAGGAAAAGACAAGTCCTCATCTTTCCAAGGCTATAAGAGGATGGTTTCTCTGATGTTTTCATGTATGTGTTTCCAAACTGTCTTCCAATCAAGATGAGACGAATGGAAGATTCTGTTATTTCATTATTTCCATATCTACCATAGGATGAAGCCTGGAAGTAGCTTCTAGATATGTTTGAGGATAAGAGAATGAAAAGACGAGTCTCTCCATACTTCTATGGTTTCCTTGAGACCTTCTTGGTTTTGGTCTGTGGTGTGCATGATTAAAGCGCAATAGTACCAGATTTGCATACTATAGGAGCAAAGATTAAGAAAAGGATTTTGAGATTATGAATATTTCTAGAAAAGAGGGAAAATGGAGGGCCCAACAAAGCCTCTTTTGGTGAGATTGTCCCAAGTGAAGATACCTTTATGCACGACGAGCCAGAGGAAGGTGCTTATTTTTGGCCGGTTCTTGATTGACTAGATTTTCACCCAAACTTGCTCTTGGGGGAGCAGGTGTGAGGATTTATTTATGTTGTACGATTCTTTGATGGTGAGGGTGCCCCTTGAGGAGTTCCCCCATATTAGGATTTTGTCTCCTTGAAAAATTTTAAATTTTTTGGAGAAGGTTAACTCGTGCCAAGGATGAAGTCCACATGCGCTGGAGTGTGGATTTCTGTGGAAGTGGAATTCCAATGATGCCATGTTGCACCAAGGGGGTCCTATTTCCAATGGTCTGTGACTATGATTAGACCCTCCTATGTGGTAGGGGAAAGAATATTATCTATAATGGATTTCTCTACTAGGGAGGGCCATTGTTTCCATGAATCATGCCAAAAGGTAGTTTCCCTTTCGTTTCGTACTTCCTAGAAAGTGTGATCTACAATCAGAGAGTGGCCTTGCTTTTCAATGTTCCAGAGGATCCCAGAGTGTTTTCATTCCATCTGATAAGTTTTTTTTCTACAATCTGTTGAACATATTTATTTCTCCATTGTCGGGCCCAAAGGTATTTGGTTCACTTTAGCCATCCCCACCAAATCGTAGCACTGAGATATTTTTTGAGAATGGTTGGGTCCTGTAAGACAAGACCTCATTTTAATTTTGGTTTTCAGATCTTTTCCCAACTGATTAGAGTTATTTTCCGCTCATTCTTTTCCCCTTTCCATATAAATTTTGTTTGTAGGGTCTTGATGGTTGTAAGAATGAAACTGAGGGCCTCTAAAGAAAAGAAGGAATAAATAGAAAAGGTTTGAAGGACATACTTGAGGTGGATGAGGCAGCTGGGAAGGTTGAGCGAATGAAAGGTATAAAATTAGAGTCTTTTTCCCATGGAGGAAATGAGCCCATCCCAAGAGTTGTTTCGAAGAGATTTATTAATAATTGGAATGCCAAGATATTTGGATGGAAGGGATCTATGCATAAATCCCAGGATATTGGTAATATGAAGTTGAATAGGGATAGGGGTATTAAAAAAGAAGAGATGGGATTTTTATCTATTAATGTCTATTCTTGGGGCTATGCATAAAGTTTGAAGGATACATAGGATTCAAAGGGCTTCATGAATGGTAGGGGAGCTCAACATTAATGTGTGATCAAAAAACTAGTTGCAGGAGATTAGGGGATCCATGCCATGAAGGGGGAGTCCAACTAGAGATTTATCTGCAATGGAAGCTTTGATTAATTGACTAAGGCCTTTTTCTATGATGATGAAAAGTAAGGGGGACAGGGGATCGCCTTGTCATATTCCATGAGAGGGTTAGAAGGGGAGAGAAGGAATACCATTTATCAGAATGGAGAAGAAAGAAGAGTAGGTGATATTTAGAATCCGGTCTACCCAATTAGGAGCAAAGCCAAAACAAATGAGAACAAATTTCATGTAATCCCAACTTATTTTATCAAAATATTTGGAGAGATCTAACTTTAATAACATACTTGGAGTGCCCAGACTCTGAAGAGATTTTATTACTTCATGGCCAAGGATGAAGTTGTTGATAATTTTATTGCCTTCAACGTATCTTGAATTCTTGGGGGGAATGATGAGGGGAAGGAGGGGTTTGAAGCACCGGGAAATCACTTTTGTTAACAAATTATAAATTACATTGCAGAGAGAAATTGGTCTAAACTGGTTAGGATGAGTGACTTGTTATTCTTTGGAGATGAGGGTTAGGAAAGTGGAATTAAGAGCAAGGAGAACCTGACCAAATATTTGAGAGTCCTCGATGATGTCCCAAACTTCCTCTCGAATCACGGGACAACAAAAGTAGAATAATTCTGTTGTAAAGCCATCCAAAATGGAGCTTTTCCTTCGGGGGTGTCTTGAAGATCTAGGTCTACTTCTTCAATCATGATTCATCTGGATAAATATTCCTTCTACTCTCGAGTTATGATATTGGGAATGTGTTGGGTGATCTTTTCTATGTCGGGAGATCTATCAACAGGGGGTTCAGACAACAGGTCTTGTTAATAAGAGACCAGTTCCTGCTCAAGATCTTCATGTTTTTGGAGAATTTTTCTTTGCTTCATGACCAAGTGTGTGATGCAATTGTTGTGTCTACATTGGATTGTCACCCGATGGAAGAGCTTAGTATTTTTTTCCCCCTCTTGAACCCATTTTATTAGGGAATTTTTCATCCACAAAACTTCCTCTTGAGACCGCCTTTCCTCCAACTATTTTTTGAATAAATTTTCCTGTGCTTTGAATTCCTCCATGAGGCCATGATTCTTGATTTGGATCTAGATGAGCTTAATTTGATTGTTAATATTTCCTTGGGCTTCAAAAATGTTCCCCAAGTTTTGTTTTTTCCAAAGCATAAGACGTTGCTTAAAATTTTTTAGTCGTTGTTGAAATCAGAACATTTTGGTACCATGAGAGATGGTAGCTTCCCCCCACGAGGTCATGGAAAGGGCTTGGAACTCTGGATGATTAATATAGAATCACTCAAATCTAAATGGATTTCATCCAAGAGAGCCAAAGATTTCCAATGAGATTTGTATAGGTCAATGGTCAGAGCCAGAGGTTTCCAAGACATTGTCATTCATCGATAGACCATCCATCAAGATGGATTCTGATACAAGGAATCGATCCAAAAGACACGCCACGTGTTGTGAGCCCGAACGACATTTTTACAAGGTGAAAAAGACATTTTTGTTTTCCATATCTATGAGACAAAGATTATTTATTAGAGCCTAAAAGTGTACACTTTTCACCTCAAGTGTACGAGTCCCACCTCTTTTCTCTTCTAGGTGGAAGACTGATGCAGGAGCATCAAAAACGTCGTAAGAAGAAAGCAAGTGTAAGGATGGAAGACGGGTGGAAAGCACCAACACACCTTTTTTTTGAAATATTTTGAACCATTAATGTAATAGTTAAGAGGAAGCACACTTAGATATTGTAAACAGATCATGAGCAATTCTCTCTCAGCTATAGTAGGTAGAGGCATTTATGTGTAGTAAATGTAAGTAGGTAGCTTTGAATTGTGGATTAGATAGTTTTAAGGAGCTGGAGGGAAAACCGACTATAGACACCCTCATATTTTATCATTGTAACATGAGCATGATCAATAGAGAATAGAGCATAGAGGAGAAGAAATACATTCATCTATTGAGAGAGAGAGAGCAGAGAGTTGTATTTGGAAACACCCATGTACAAAAGTCCTGAATTAATACATTAAGCTTTGATTCAGACTTATGGTGTTGTGATATTCTCTATGTATGTATGTTGAATGCTATGCTCATAGCTATTTTACTCTTTCTGTTATGCATTTGCTATTACGCTATGTATGAATGATTTCTAGTTGAATGTTTGAAATCTGAGGGAGAGAGTAAGGAATGAGTTTCAAGTGTTTCTCAACATGAGTGAGTAAAATTCCTGCAAGGAGTGCAGTGGAGCTTGTCTGCAAGGAGTGCGTTGACAAGGGTTTAGAGTTTTTTTCTCTAAAGCTCAGGAGGGATACATTTATTCTCATTCTCGTTGAAGTGAAAGTTAAGCACAAGATCCATGCAAGGTGTGCACAGGCCGAGTGAAGTCTCAGAGTTATAACCTAAGTGAAATTGTTGAAGGACTGTTGTCACAAGGAGTGCATAGAGTCGAAGAGGTTCAAATACTACATCGTATTTGAAGAAGTTCCACAAGGAGTGCGTGCAAGAGTTATCCCCAGAGTACTTGAGGATTTCAAGCAAGCTCAAGAGGGATAGAGTCTTCAAAGTTGTCGAAGAGAATCTCAATAAGGCTAGTGCCTTGAAGTGTTGAAAGGAGTCATAGCGAAGTTGTTTTGCAGGTGGACAAGTTCCGTGAAGGATTACCTTGTTCATTTCGTAGGAGTTGTCAAGGAGGCATTGGACGGTTGGAATTCTCCCAGGGAATTTGCAAAATTCTGAGAGACGTTAGATCTTGCAGAGGAGCAGGGAAGTTACAACAAGTATTCTTCAAGAGCAAGCTCAGTTGAAATCGGACCGTAGGATCCAAGTCGACAAGGGCCGTTGGATCACTCGCGAACTCTCATTTCATGGATTCACGAGTTGAAGGACCAAAAACCTTGCATCAAGATTCGCGAAATTGCGAAGTGGAAGTCTTGATAAAGAGAGAAGTTCCATTGTGGGGCCATCATTAATAACGAGTCAGAACTTAGCATTTCGACATTTCGAAGGATAGGAGGTCGAGACTTTTGTCCCAAAAGTCCCAAAGTCACGAGTTGCAATAGGGAGTAACGAGGAGTTTGGGATATCGACACTTCAGGTTTCGGGATACAAAGGAGGTAGCATTTGGGGGGCGAAGTCACGAAGTGTTGAAGCTAGGCACGAGAGACATGTGGCAGAACCACAAGGTGGGCCCGGGTGATAGACAGGAGAACACATGTCACCTAGTGAAAGGAGTCAACACTGTGTTGACCTCTCGCGTCTCGGGGATTCGTGATATAAGGGAAAGAGAGCTCAACCCTTCAACTTGCGAAGTTGCAAGTAGCGAGAATGCGAGAGGGAAAGATAATGTCGCTTCTCAGGGGTTTGTGAAGGGAAGGTGCCAAGGTTGGACGCTGAAACTCATGAAAGTGCGAGTAGTGAGAGGTGCTAGTGTTAAGCCTAGCCGGTGGTCATGCACGGAGGGTGCTAACAAGGGGAGGATCCATACCGATATGTACACTTCGGGTATCATGAATTCAGAAGATGAATATTTGAGAGACTCGAAAGGATAATTTGCGAAGTTGCGAACTCCGAAGTTCCGATAGTGCGAGAAATACAACTACATTGTTTGGTCAGGGGGAGATTGGAATTTGATGCTTCGTGTTTGATCGTGTGGGCTCAATTCATAAGGACCTATGGAGAAGCACCATTTTATGTGTGTGGGATTCCCTGAAGAGGAATGAAAGAGCCAATCCAACTCAAGGGCAGGAATTAGAACGATCCTATAGCGGACCTTGACCCGAGGGCCGACAGAGGGTTGGGGATCTGCATCAAGTGGTATCAGAGTGCAAAAATATTTCTTTTCTTTCTGTAGCAGGGAAAATAAAGATTCACCATGCCACTGAGAAGATGAGACAGGAAAACACTCGATCTGCTAGAGGATAGATAAATGCTAGAAGAAAGGGGTAGGCAGGTGTCAAATCCAGCCATGGAAAGAGAGATGCATAACATACGTGCCAGACTCGTGGATGTGGAAATAAAATAGAGGCGCATAGTTGGTGTTGGAGATGTCAGTGAATCTGAAAGTGAAGATGAAGCTAGACATGAAGGAGAAGAAGTTGCAACAAAAGATGCATCAAATGAACACCTAATTAGGGTTGTTGCAAGGATGGGTGCTAGAGAAAAAATGGACATTCCAGTATATGAGGGAAACCTGGATGTTGAAGAACTTCTAGACTGGATTAGAGATCTGGACACATATTTTGATTATGAATATGTTGAGGAAGACAAGAAGGTCAAACATGCTGTCACAATATTGAAAGGACATGCAACATTGTGGTGGGATGAACTACAAGCTGATAGACACTGCAAAGGCAAGCAGAAAATCAAGAGTTGGGATAGAATGATCGTGAAGATGAAGGTGAAATTCATAGCTAAGGATTACCAAATTACTCTATTTCGAAGAATGAAAAATTTGAGACAGAAGTTGATGTCAGTGAAGGAGTACACTGAAGAGTTCAACAAGCTAAACATTAGAGCAGGTCATTGTGAAAGTGAGGATGAAAAGGTTGCCAGGTATATGAATGGTCTGATATATGACATTCAGGATGAGATGAGCATGATGATCATTCGAACTATAGAAGATTCTTATCAGATGGATCTAAAGGCTGAAGAGAATCTGAGCCGAAAGCAAAGTCATAGAGGCCGAGGAAGAAGTCAACCCAGAGGCAAAACAGTTTTCCATGATAGGAATCAGAAGCCTAAGGAAGAGTGGAAGAAAACTCAACCTCAAACTGAGAGAGGTGGAAGCTCACAGAGAGGACAGTATGCCGAACAGAGAGGACAGTATGCTAATAACAACACTTTTCCTTGCACTAGAGGAAGAGGAAGAGGAAGAGGAAGAGGCATAGGTGGAGTAATTAAATGCTTCACATGTGGAAAGAATGGACACAAATCTTATGAATGTCTAGATAAGAAGAAAGAAGGAGGTGTGACTCACATTTCCAAAGCACAGAGGAAGAATGTTGAGGCAAAGGATGTTGAAGGAGGAAGATCACTGGTGATGAGGAAGGTTCTCTTAACACCAGAAAAAGAGGCGGAGAATCCAGTGCATAGGAACAGTCTTTTTTGGACTGCTTGCAAGACCAAGGATAGGGTATGCAAAGTCATTGTGGACAGTGGTAGCATAGACAATCTCATTTCTACATAGATGGTAGAAAAGATGGAGCTGGAGACTATTGAACACCCAAGTCCATATAGAGTTTTGTGGCTACAAAAAGGACATCAAGTAAATGTCACTAAACAATGTTTAGTTGAATTTAAAATAGGAGGATATAATGATAAGATATTGTGTGATGTCATTCCCATGGATGTTTGTCATCTATTGCTGGGTAGACCATGGCAATATGACAGGAATGTGATTCATGATGGGAGGAAGAACACATACACCCTAGAGAAGAATGGGAGAACTCACATGTTGTTGTCGATTAAGGACAAAGAGGTGAAACCTGAGGTAAGAAACACTATAATTCTCATGAGTAGGAAGGAACTTCTTAAGGAGGTTAAGAAGAAGGAACATCCACAATTCATTGTTGTCAGGAAACCTAAAATTGTTTTGACCAGCATAAGAGTGGATGATCTACCAGAGGAATTCCAAAAGCTACTGGAGGAATTTGCTGACATAGTAGTGGATGAACTACCTCATTCGTTTCCACCTATCAGAAGTATAATTCATCAAATTGATCTCATACCTGGAGCTAGTTTACCAAACAAAGCAGCGTACAGATTGATGCCGTAGGAGAATGAAGAGGTCAAGAGACAAGTCAAGGATTTTATGGACAAAGGATTGGTAAGAGAAAGCTTGAGTCCATGTGTTGTTCTGACAATACTTAGTCCAAAGAAAGATGGAGGTTGGACGATGTGTACTGACTCAAGAGTGATCAAAAAGATTAACATCAGATATAGATTTCCATTACCAAGGATGGATGATTTAATGGATTTCTTGAGTGGAGCGAATTTTTTTTCGAAAATTGATTTGAAAAGTGGATATCATCAGATTTGTATGAGAGAAGGAGACGAATGGAAGACAACATTCAAGACCAATGCAGGGTTGTATGAATGTCATGTTATGTCATTTGGCTTAACAAACGCACCGAGCACTTTCATGATATTGATGAATAAAGTCCTGAAGGATTTCATAGGAAAATTGGTCATTGTGTATCTTGATGACATACTGATTTTCAGTAAAACAAAGGCAGAGCATTTGAAACATTTGGCTACAGTGATGAAGAGGCTACAACAAGAGAAGTTATTGATAAACATGAAGAAATCCTCATTCATGAAGACAAAGCTCATTTATTTGGGTTTTGTTATTTCTGCAGATAAGTTGAAGATGGATCCAGATAAAGTGGAGGTGATTAAGAATTGGCCATCACCGAAGAATATCTTTGAAGTTCGAATTTTTCACAGATTGGCTAGTTTCTATAGAAAATTCATCAGGAATTTCAGTGGAATTAGTGCACCAATGATGGACACAGTGAAGAAGAGACACAAGTCTTTTCACTAGACATAAGAAGCTGAGAAAAGCTTCAATTTGTTAAAAAGGAAAATCATGGAACAACCAATTTTGGTGTTGTCAGATTTTAAAAAGACATTTCAAGTAAAATTTGATGCAAGTGGGTTTGCAATAGGGGCAGTCTTGAGCCAAGAAGACAGACTGATAGCATACTTCAGTGCGAAGCTGAATGAAGCCAAAATAAAATACTCCACATATGATAAAGAATTCTATGCAATTATTTAGGCATTGAAGAAATGGAGACACTATTTGATTCCTAAGGAGTTTGTCTTATACAGTGACAATCATGCTTTACAATTTCTAACTCAACAAGAGAAGTTGAATCAAAGACATGTTAAATGGGTTGAATACATGCAGAATTTTACTTTTGTAATTAAGCATATTTCTGGAATTGCTAACAAAGTTGTTGATGCTTTGAGAAGGAAATGTTTGCTACTGCAGGAGTTCAAAGTCAAAACTTTGGGTTTTGATAACCTCAAGGAAATGTACACAGATGATCTAGATTTTAAGGAGGTGTATGAAGCATCTGATAATCCAATTCTCAGGGACAGAAGTCAATGGACAGAATACATGATCCAGGAAGGATTATTGTTTAAGGGTAATCAACTTTGTATTCCAAAATGCTCCATGAGAGAGAATTTTCTGAAAGAGAAATACAGTGGAGGATTGGTCGGGCATTTCGGTCATGACAAGACGTTCTCAAAGCTAAATGAGTCATATTTTTGGCCAGGAATGAGAGTAGACATCAAAATATTCATGGACAGATGTAGAATTTGTCAGCATTCAAAAGGAAAGAGGCAGAATGCAGGCTTATATCAACCGTTACCCATACTAGAGAGGCCATGGGATGCAGTAAGCATGGACTTCATATTGGGGCTGCCAAGAACACAAAGAGGGTTTGATTCAATATTTGTGGTAGTAGACAGATTTTCTAAAATGGCACACTTTATACAATGTTAGAAAACTAGTGACACAACTCACATTGCGAATCTATTTTTCAAAGAAGTCATTCGACTTCACGGCTTACCAAGGAGCATAGTTTCATATCGAGACACCAAGTTCGTGGGACACTTTTGGAGAACCTTATGGAAAAAGATGGGAATGAACTTGTCATTCAGTTCATATTATCATCCTCAGATGGATGGACAGACAAAATTTGTCAACAGAAGTTTAGGATACTTGCTGAGAAGTTTGGTGATTGAACATCACAGTTAGTGGGACAATATTCTACCACAGGCATAATTTTCTTATAATGATTCAATCAACAGAAGAACGGAACAGATTCCATTTCAAATTGTTTATGGCATGCAGCCAAGGGGAGTTTCTGAATTGAGGGATTCAGAACAGAACACAACTAGGAGTGCTAGTGCAGAATATTTTGCCGAGGCAATGAGGGAGCTTCACAGCCAAGTGAAGGAGCGATTGCAGAACTCGAGCAAGGAGTATAAGCACAGAGCAGATCAACACGGGTGACAAATTCAATTTGAATTTGGTGATTTGACTCTTGCACACTTGAGAAAGGAAAGGTTCCCGAGGGGGACATATAATAAACTGAAAATGAAGAAAATTGGACCATGCCAGATCATAAGGAAATTTGGGGCAAATGCTTATGAGATTGAATTACCCGAGGGGATCGGAATTTCTCTGATATTAAACATCTTAGATTTGTACCATTATAAAGTTGAAAAGTAGAAGCAAGTAGTGAACAACCAGAGGTTTAGTGGGCTAAACAGATGCCAGTTGCAGAGAAGCCACAGTTGGAAAGAATACTGGACAAAAGAGTTAGTAAGAGGACTAGGCGAAAGGAATATTTTGAATACTTGGTCAAATGGAAGGGACATACAGTTAAAGACACCAACTGGGAAAATGAAGCAGAGATCCAAAAGCATGGGCAAACCATGTGAGAGCTCATGGACAGGAGCCCATGAAAATTTTCAAGTGAGGGAGTATGATGCAGGAGCATCGCAAACGTTGCAAGCAACAAGCAAGCGCAAGGATGGAAGACAGCTGGAAAGCACCAGCGCACATTTTTTTTGAAATATTTTGAACCATTAATGTAATAGTTAAGAGGAAGCACACTTAGATATTGTAAACAGATCATGAGCGATTCTCTCTCATTTGTAGTAGGTAGAGGCATCTATGTGTAGTAAATGTAAGTAGGTAGCTTTGAATTGTGGATTAGAAAGTTTTAAGGAGTCGGAGGGAAAACCGACTATAGACACCCTCATCTTGTATCATTGTAACATGAGCATGATCAATAGAGAATAGAGCATAGAGGAGAAGAAATACATTTAGCTATTGAGAGAGAGAGAGCAGAGAGTTGTATTTGGAAACACCCATGTAAAGAAGTCCTGAATTAATACATGAAGCTTTGATTCAGACTTATGGTGTTGTGATATTCTCTGTGTATGTATGTTGAATGCTATGCTCATAGCTATTTTACTCTTTCTGTTATGAATTTGTTGTTACGCTATGTATGAATGATTTATGGATGAATGTTTGAAATCTGAGGGAGAGATTAAAGAATGAGTTTCAATTGTTTCTCAACTTGAGTGAGTAAAATTCCTGTAAGGAGTGTATTGGAGTGTTTCCGTAAGGAGTGCGTTGACAAGGGTTCATAGTTTTTTTCTTTGAAGCTCAGGAGGGATACAATTATTCTCATTCTCGTTGAAGTGCAAGTTAATCAAAATATTCGTGCAAGGTGTGCGCAGGCCGAGTGAAGTCTCAGAGTTACAACCTGAGTAAAATTGTTGAAGGACTGCTGTCACAAGGAGTGCACAAAGTTGAAGAGGTTCAAATACTAGAGCGTATTTGAAGAAGTGCTGCAAGGAGTGCACACAAGAGTTATCCCTAAAGTACTTGAGGATTTCAAGAAATCTCAGGAAGGATAGAATCTTCGAAGTTGTCGAAGAGAAGCTCAAGAGGGCTAGTGCCTTGAAGTGCTGAAAGGAGGCGTAGCGAAGTTGTTTTGCAGGTGGACAAGTTCCGTGAAGGATTACCTTGTTCATTTCGCAGGAGTTGTCAAGGATGCCTTGGACGGTCGGAATTCTCTGAGGTAATTCATGAAATTTCGAGAGCTGTCAGATCTTGCAGAGGAGTAGGGAAGTTACAGGAAGTGTTCTTCAAGAGAAAGCTCAAGAGAAATTGGACCATAGGATCCAAGTTGACAAGGGTTGTTGGATCACTCGCGAACTCTCATTTCGCGGATTCGCGAGTTGAAGGATCGAAAAACCTTGCATCAAGATTCGTGAAATCGCGAAGTGTGAAGTCCCAACAAAGAGAGAAGTTTCGTTATGGGGCTGACATTAATAATGAGTTGGAATTCGGCATTTCATTATTTCAGAGGATAGGAGGTCAAGAATTTTTTTCTGAAAGTCTCGAAGTTGCGAGTTGCAATAGGGAGTAATGAGGAGTTTGGGATCTCAGCACTTCGGGTGTCAGGATACAAAGGAGGCAGTGCTTGGGGAGCAAAGTCACAAAGTGCCAAAGCTAGGCATGAGAGACACATGGAAGAACCACAAGGTGGGCTTGGGTGATAGACAGGCAGACATGTGTCACCTAGTGAAAGGATTCAACACCTCGTTGACCTCTCGCGTCTCGGGGATTCATGAGATAAGGGAACAAGAGTTCAACCCTTCGACTTGCGAAGTCATGAGTAGCAAGAATGTGAGAGGGAAAGCTAATGTTACTTCTCGGGGGTTCGTGAAGGGAAGGTGTCAAGGTTAGATGCTGAAACTTGCGAAAGTGCGAATAGCGAGAGGTGCTAGTGTTAAGCCTAGCCGGTGGTCACACGCGGAGGGCGTCGACAAGGGGAGGATCCATACCCATATCTGCACTTCAGGTATCGTGAATTCAAAAGATGAAGAGTTGAGAGACTCAGAAGGAGAAGTCGTGAAGCTGCGAACTCCGAAGTTTCGATAGTGCGAGAAATATGACCACATTGTTTGGTCAGTGGGAGATTGGAATTTGATGCTTCGTGTTTGATCGCATGGGATCAATTCATAAGGACCTATGGAGAAGCACCATTTTATGTGTGTGGGATTCCCCGAAGAGGAATCGAATAGTCAATCCAACTCAAGGGAAGGAATTAGAATGATCCTATAGTGGACCTTGACCCGAGGGCCAACAGAGGGTTGGGGGTCTGCATTAAAGGCCATGATGCAGGAGCACTGTAAGCAAGCCAACAAAGAGAGAGAAAAAGAGGGGGACAGATGGAAATGCACCAACGCACATTTTGAGAACGTTTTGAATTTGAAAAGATAAAACATTAATGTAATATCTGGGAAGATACTTTTTCTTTTATGGTTTGGAGATTTTAACGCAGATCATGAGTATTTTCTCTCATCTGTTGATTGGAGGCAATTAATGTAATCAATGTAAAGTAGTTGTAGATCTTTTAATTCCATTAGATAGTTAGAGTTGTAGGAGGGAAAACTCTATAAAGCTCCCTCATATGTATTGTATGGTAAGATTATTCTCATTGTAATTGTAAGAGATGAAGAGAAAGAGAATAGGAGAACAGAGCATAAGATAGGTTGTAGAAGATTGTATAAGCAGATAGCAGTTTCTATTGAACCCATGTACAGATGCACTTGGATTAATATAAGAAATATTTGATCCAAATTCATGGTGTTTATGAATAATGTTTACATCTTTTGAATGGTATGTTTACAGTTTTCTTATATGCTATGTTATGCATTTGTTTCAATGTTATGTGTGTATGTATGATTTCATGTTGAATGTATGAATTCTGTGAGAAGAAGAGTATGAGTTTCAATTGTTTCTCGTCCTGAGAATTCCTACAAGGAGTGCAGTAAAGGTCCGCAAGGAGTGTGTTGACAAGTTCTATGTTTTATCTCAGAAAAGCTCAGGAGAGATATCATTGTTCTTATACCAACAAAAGTGTGAGTATAGAACAGAGCCATGCAAGGAGTGCATAGACCGGTTGAAGTCTTAGACTTTTCCAACCCAGTGAGTGGTTGAAGAGTTACTATCACAAGGAGTGCGCAGAACTGAGAATTTCAGATAATAAGAGATTATCGAGAAGATGCAAGAAGTGCGTGCGAGAATCCCTTAGAAATATTGATTTTGAAGCGAAGTATAAGCTCAGGAGGGATAGAGACTTTGTGGAGTTCAAAGGAAGGATGAGGCTCATAGAGGCTTCACAGAAAACCAAGTTCAGGAGGAAATATGCCAAGTTGTTTGGCCTGGAGTTGCTAAGGAACTCAACGGACAGTCAAAGTTCTTAGAGGGAGAACCATCGATTCATCATGGACCGTTGGATCCAATGGATCAACGAAGGAGTTAAGACTGAGTGTCTATCAACACTCACAATATCAGGAGGAATATTCGTCGTTATATCTAGACCGATGAGAGTCATTGATCTAGTACTTCAAATTTTGGCATTTCAAGATTCAGGAGTGTGGAGAAAGTCATGACGATAAGTCAAGAGTCGTGAAATCCTGTCAAGATATGGGTCGTCATATCATAGAAGGATATGGACCATTAATATACAGCAAAGAAGTCATGAATTCGGACTTCGAGAGAAGGAGAGGAAGTTGTAGCGTAAACTCCCGAGTCGCGAAATTCCAACGTGCTCGGAGGTGGACCCCAGGATGTGACTAAGTTCATATGGTCGAGGCATAAGGGAGGAGTTGAGGACCCGTTAGCCCATTTTGGGGTTTTATGGATTGAAGGAGTAAGGGGGACTCACAATAGGAATCGTGAAGTCACGAAACCCGAAACACCTTTTCAAGTGAAGGTCGTGGTCATATCGGTTGGTCACATGGAGTTGAGGTTTGTGCCTTGTGCTTGTTCGCACAAACATAACTCTAGAACGAATTGTGGTTACAAGTGTGAATATTTTAGCTGGGAATCAAAGAGTCATTTCGACTCAAAGGGGAGATTAAGAATTGTCCTTAGATCGGGAGTTCATGCAGAGCCTACTGAGGTAGGGGTGCTGTGTCAGGTGGTATCAGAGCTTACAATCATTATTTTCTGTAAGCAAGGGAGACAGAAGGCAAGTTGTGATTTGAATTCTGCATGGAATAGATTTAAACAATGCCACCCAAAAGACATCAAGAGAGACCAATGCCCGATATAGACATGGAAAGAGAAATGAGAGAACTTTGTGCTCGATTATATGCTATGGAGACAACACAAAAAAAATTTGTTGATGTTGGAGATGTCAGTGAATCTGAAAATGAGAATGAAGAAAGACCCAACAAAGAAGAAGTTGCAGTCGAAGTTGCTGCAGAAGAACGTTTATTCAGAGTTGTTGCAAGAATAGGGGCTAGAGAAAAAATGGACATCCCAATGTATGAAGGAACTTAGACGTTGAGGAGATGCTAGATTGATTTAGAGCTCTGGATAAATACTTCGATTATGAGGATATCGAAGAGGATAAGAAAGTAAAACATGTTGTCACTAGACTGGAAGTGTTGATACTGAGAGGGGGGTGAATCAGTATCAAGTACAATTTAAAACCTTTTTCAAATTATACTTAAACCATTCAATTATATCCAATGAGAAATGAACAATAGTATAAGAGT
>JZKD02S1673605.1:633624-675297 GCA_000966675.3 Picea glauca
CTTTGGTGATCAGATTGTGATAGAAGGGGAGAAAACAATATAACAAGTTTCTCTAATGAACTTGATACAAAACATAATTATTTGGAGGCTCATAATGATAGTCCATCTGGAGAGGATCTTGTTCAAAATGAAGAAAATGAGCACCAAGATGATAACTAGAAAATTGATATACCACAAGATTTGATCTAATCCAATATATATGAGGGCCTAGGGAACACTTATTTTGGTATATGTGTTCCATTGGTGGTGAAATAAATAGTGAATGGAATAAAACAGATGATGTGATTCTTGTGATACATTTTTCCTTTATTTTTGGAGTAGGTCAGAAATTCTTTATCATAGCAAGATTACTATATGCCAATTTGAGGATGCATTTCAGGTAAAAATAGGTTCTATAATCTATATTTTGTGTTTTTCATTGTAAAATTGGAGCCACATTTTCTTGATGCAAGTTATTTTAAGATTGATGTTTTGATATTTAAATATTACATTGTCTCTTTCTTGTATGTGACAGAAAATGAAGTTGGAATTTGATGAAGATGGGACCTATCTCTTCACATAGATAGTGTCCTAGTATTAAAGGGTAGATACTCTATTTAACAAGAATTCCACTAAGAAAGAATGGTATCATTCAAGTAGATGAAATTTCTTTGATGTCTTGCTCTAATATGTTGATAAATATTAATGGTTTATTTGTTTGTTGCATTTTGGAGCATTTTGTCAAGTTTGGAATTTTGTGTTTATTTTGGTTAAAAATGTGTCAGGCCCTTGAATGCTTCTAGTTCTCATTTGATGTTTCACTGAACCTTTTGTTATGGAATGATTGGATTCATTTGATTTCCATTGAGTCAAGGGTTTGGGTTAAATTTAAAGACCTTTGTTGAGTAAAAAACTATTTTTCATCTTTTTGTCATGATACTTATTTGAGAAACATGTGACATTTATTTGAGAAACATATGGTCTTAGTCTTAATATATGCCTTTAGTTATTTTGTGGGCACTCAATGTTTTCTCCATAATTATGATTATTTTTTTAATATGTTTGATGGTTAAGGAAATATTTTTTTATTTCCTTTCATTTTTTCGCATGACTTGAGAATCTTCACCTTTTAGGATATAATATGTTTATTTTGTATTTTCTTTGAAAAGACTTATTGATTATTTAGAAAGGGAAATGAGTTATACTTAGCTAAGCGAAGAGAAAATTGTCTATGAACTAGATTCCTATGTGTTCATCATAGGAAACCTATTAGCATGAGACTGACATTCCTCCAATGCAATTATAATTTTGATGCCAATCCTAAAAGAGTATTACATGTAGCTAGTGGAGGATGAGATAATGTTTATTGCACTATCAGTCTCCATTCCATACCATGAATAACAACACACATTCTCTTGTTTGTCTTTTAAAGTTTTCTTGGTTGAAATATTAGTGTATACTACATCAATGAATTGATGTTTAAGGTACTGATGGTTGTATTACTCTTCAAATCATCAATATTAGGCCAATGACCAACACTATGAATGTGGAAGTGAATGAAGGATAAGTATTAAGCATTGTCAATACCAATACCAATACCAATACCAATACCAATATGCATTGCCAATATCCTTATGCCTTGCCAATACCATACCATACCATACCAATACCAATACCAATACCATTTCCAATACCATACCATACCATACCATACCAATACCATTGCCAATACCAATACCAATACCATACCAATACCATTGCATACTAATACCAATACCAATATTTCATACCATTGCATTGTAATGGTATGAATTGACAATGATATGCATACCAATACCATTTGGAGTACCATACCATACCATACCATACCAATAGCATTGCCAATACCAATACCAATACCATACCATTGCATACCAATATCAATGCCATTGCATACCACAATGGTATGCATTGGAAATGATATGCATACCAATACCATACCAATAAGATACGGTATACCAATACCAATACCAATACAATACCATACCATACCAATACCAATACCATAGCCAAAAACACCCGATAGAGTGTTCTTGAAAATCGACCTCATCTTCAGAAATTGTACTATGCCTCGTCGACAAAAACCCTAGTGCCAAAGATACTCCAAAAAATGGTTTTTTGGTCGACACAATGGTAGCGTAGGGGCCCCACTAGCTAGAAATTGGTGTTCTTAATCCAATGCAACTGACGGTTCATCCATCTGAGTCCTGATTTGAGTTTTATCATGAGTTGCAACTCGCCTCCTCAAGGAATTTAGGGACATGTGGTCAATTTGGTACAGGGGCATAAAATTCAAACCGAGTATCATAACAGACTTTTGTAAGCTCCCACAAGTCTATTTTGCCAAGGCCCACATGAATACACTAGTCAAAAAGACCCAACACCATGTTCATGAAAATCGACCTCCTCTTCAAAAATTGCACTATACCTCATTGACCAAAACCCTAGTGTTGGAGATACTCCAACAAATGGCTTTTCGGTCGATGGAATGATAGCATAGGAGACCCAATAGCTCAAACTAGGTGCTCTAGATCCAATGCAATTGACGGTTCATGCATTTGAGTACCGGTTTGAGTTTTATTGATATTTGCAACTTGCCTCCTCAAGTCATTCAATAACATGTGGCCAATTTTGTCTATGGCAATAAAATCCAAACCGAGAAGCATAATGGAGTTTCATAAGCTCCCACAAGTCTATTTGGCCAAGGCCCATGTGACTACACTAGAAAAAAATGCCTGACAGAGTGTTCTTGAAAATCGACCTCATCTTCAAAAATTGCACTATGCCTCATTAACCAAAACCCTAGTGTCAAAGATACTTCAAAAAATGGTTTTTTGATGGATGGAATGATAGTGTAGGGGCCCCACTAGTTGAAACCCGATGTTCTTAATCTAATGCAACTGGTGGTTTGTGCATCCGAGTCTTGGTTTGATTTTTATCGCGCATTGAAACTCACCTCCTTGAGCCATTTATTGACATGTGGTCAATTTGGTCTAGGGGCATTAAATCCAAAATGAGTAGCATAACAGACTTTTGTAAGCTCCCACGAGTCTATTTGGCCAAGGCCAACACAACTACACTAGCCAAAAACACTTGACATAGTGTTGATGAAAATCGACCTCCTCTTCAGAAATTGCACTATGCGTCATTGACCAAAACCCTAGTGTTGGAGATACTCCAATTTTTTTTTTTTCGTAGATGGAATGATAGTGTAAGAGACCCAATAGCTGAAACGAGATTCTCCAGATCCAATACAACTGATAGTTCGTGCATCCGAGTTTCGGTTTGAGTTTTATCAATGGTTGCAACTTGCCTCCTCAAGTCATTCAAGGACATGTGGCCAATTTGGTCCATGGGCATAAAATCCAAACTGAGTAGCATAATGGAGTTTTGTAAGATCCCACAAGTATGTTTGGACAAATCCCATGTGACTACACTAGAAACAAATGCCCGACAGAGTGTTCTTTAAAATCGACCTCATCTTCAGAAATTGCACTATGCCTCATTGACCAAAACCCTAGTGCCAAAGATACTCCAAAAAATGGTTTTTTGGCCGACAAAATGATAGCGTAGGGGCCTCACTAGCTGAAACCCAGTTCTCTTAATCCAATGTAACTAACGGTTCATGCATCCGAGTCCTGGTTTGAGGTTTATCATGAGTTGCAACTCGCCTCCTCAATCCATGTAGGGACATGTGGTCAATTTGGTCCAAGAGCATAAAATCCAAACTGAGTAGCATAATGGACTTCCATAATCTCCCATAGGCCTATTTGGCCAAGGCCCACATGAATACACTAGCCAAAAAGACCCAACACAATGTTCATGAAAATTGACCTACTCTTCAGAAATTGCACTATGCTTCATTGACCAAAACCCTAGTGTTGGAGATACTCCAACAAATGGTTTTCTGGTCAATTGAATGATAGCATAGGAGACCCAATTGATGAAACAAGGTGTTGTAGATCCAATGCAACTGACGGTTTGTGCATTTGAGTCTCGGTTTGAGTTTTATCGATAGTTACAACTCGCCTCCTCAAGCCATTCAAGGACATGTGGCCAATTTGTTCAATGGGAATAAAATCCAAACTGAGCAGCATAATGGAGTTTTGTAAGCTCCCAAAAGTCTATTTGGCCAAGGCCCATGTGACTGCACTAGGAAAAAATGCCTGACAGAGTGTTCTTGAAAATTGACCTCATCTTTAGAAATTGCACTATGCCTCACTGACCAAAACCCTAGTGTTGGAGATACTCCAACAAATGTTTTTTCAGTCGACGGAATGATAGTGTAGGGTCCCCACTAGCTAAAACCCAGTGCTCTTAATCCAATGCAACTAGCAGTTCATGCATCTGAGTCCTAGTTTGAGTTTTATCACGAGTTGCAACTCACCTCCTCAAACCATTTAGGGACATGTTGTCAATTTGGTCCAGGGGCATAAAATCCAAACTAAGTAGCATAAAAAACTTTCGTAAGCTCCCATAAGTCTATTTGGCCAAGGCCCACATGAATACACTAGACAAAAAGACCTGACACAGTTTTCATGAAAATCGACCTCCTCTTCAGAAATTGCACTACGCCTCATTGACCAAAACCCTAGTGTTGGAGATACTCCAACAAATGGTTTTCCGGTCATCGAAATGATAGCATAGGAGAGCCAATAGTTGAAACCAGGTGTTGTAGATCCAATGCAACTAACGGTTCATGCATCACCATTTGGATAATGAAAATGTCATACCATTTGTGAATGCACATAAACACTTGTAGACCATATACTCTTTGATAACCATCATGACCACACCAGATATAAAGAGTGTGTCTTTCTCCTCATCTTACTGATGCTTCCAGAAATAGGGATCACGAGTTCATCAATAGTATTATACATGGTTTCACCTATAGAAACCAAGACATTCATTACAAGGTTGTTGTATTGTGATTGCACTATTAGATTGAAATAAAAACTTTGTTCATATTTAGACAACTCCTGATCTTAGAACATTTTATTTACTCAATTCCCCTTTTCTGCCAATGGGAGGCCTGGCTAGAACATGCCATCCTTAACCTCCACTTGCAACTCTTCATTCTAGTCCATCGATAATCCTTCTTTAGATAGGGAGTCTTCTACTGTGTTTATTTCTTGGTAAACATGATGAGAAGAGATTTTTGAAAAGACCGATGCCATTCTTTTTACTTTCTACAGAATAGGTTGTAAAAACATATTTCCCATCCTAAACTTACCAGTTCTTCAATTGATAACCATGGTGGAGTCTCCAAACCCCTATATATTTGTTACAACCTTCTCTTCTACCATGTTCAACAAGATTTTGAGTTCCATCAATACAGAATAGTTCTTAGATCCTACCCCTAGGCCTACTTTGTATTGAAATTAATGAGAATCATACATAAAAATAATACCACCTACTCCACATATCTCCTGGTGCTCATGACTAGCGCCATCAAAATAAGCCCAAGCACCTCTCTTCTGATAACTTGACATTTCAATTTTCTCTTCTTTATGTGATTCACTAGAATTTTAATGCCCTTATAATTGTTATGATTTGTGGTGCACAGTGGAATGCAGACATCTCCTTGTCTTGAAAAATGTTTGGATTATGTGCTAACCATATACCCAATTTGACCAAGAGATAAATTTCTCTAAAAATAACTCTCTTCTTTGAATCCATTGTTTTAAGAAGTCACCTACAGTTAGCCCAATCTAGCCCCCAACATGGCCTATCATTACATCCATTTCTACCAAAACCAACCTTGTGTATTGACAACTAGTAAGAAAATTGTCTATAGTTTCTTCTACCTATTTTCAAAGTGAGCATCTTCCAGGTCCTTGTATTTTTGTACTAACCAAAACTTCACATGTTAATGCCTTATTCTAGAGGGCTAGTTACATTAAAAAAAATGGTTTTAAGGGGTGCATTGAGTTTCCACATAGCCTTCCACTACCATATTTCAATCCACATTTATACTCCTCTTCTAAACATTTTGTGTGTAATACTTGTCTTCTAAAGTGTGTATTAACATTACCATTGGAGTAATGCTTGGTGGAACATTTTTTGTTTGTGGTTGTTATATATGTGTGTTTCAACATCATCATTGTTGTCATGCTTAGTGGGCCAGCGTTAGCTCACAATTTTTTTGGAGTTTTCTTCCATGTTAATAATCCTCTTCTAATTTTGGGGTCTTAATACCAACATTGGTTCATGTTGGTTCATCCTTAACAAAATAGATTCAACCCTGATTCTTTTTTGGGCTTCATTATTTTGAGAAGTTATTCTCATTGTTTACATGCTTTGGGATTTCAACCTGCTAAATTCCATTAAAATGTATTAATGATGATTTTCATTGGCCTTGGAACTTAGCAGTCTTTAAGCTACTATAAAATAGTTTTTTAAATGGCCTCATTATTTAGATGCTATATCTTCATTTTCATCATAAAACTCCTCAGGAGTATCCCCTTATATGTTGGTGAGGTTGCACAAAATCATTTTTAGAATCATTATTCGTCTCAGAATCAGTTTTCAGAATCATATGAGGTAGCAAGAATCTCATCAAACATATACCCTCATGATGCACAACTGAAGAAGTGTCTACTTACACTTTTGATGAATGTAAATCAGACAACTCCTCCATGCTTTATGTTAGACTCCATTGTACAAAAAACCATGTTCCAAGCCTTGTTCAACAACAAAAAATATTTAGAATGATCCTTGTTTTGATATTTCCAAATAAATACCTAAAATTTTCCATTGCATCATATAAATTTTTTTATCTCTTATTTACAAATAAAACCTCCTACATAATTTCTAGTCTCTAAGATATTATCCTCTACTAACATAATATATATAGTTAGAGAAACAAAGTTTGGAAAATATTTCAAATTCATGCATAGTAGATTTTTCATGACCATGACAACAACTTCAAAAGTTTATACATGTTGCAGGTGGGTCCCTATTATTTTATATGTGTAAAAGTCCCAAAATCTCACTTATATGTGTAAAAGTCCCAAGCACAAAGTGAAAATCCAAGGGTAACTTAGAGGGGCTACCCATTGTAACCATAGTAGCTCCTTCCCATAGTTCAGGTTGGTTCTTCTCCAACACAAGAGTGTTTTCCCTAAAATAGTATTGCTAAGACTATGGAAAGGATGTTCAAGGTGATGTGAAGTAACAACTTAGCAAAACATTGTTTTTTTTTGTAGCATAGTAAAAATAATGGGGCGAACAAGGGACCAGTGTCTCTCTAATGATGAGAAAAATAGAGTCAAGAAAAATCAATCTAAGAGATTTGTTTTATAAATGGTCAAGGTAAAAAGAGTTGGTATACATGCCACAAATCAACCTTAACTTGTTGTAAAATAATGAAAAAATAAACTTGGAGGGGCCCTAAAGGTGCCACACTCAAACTATGATCTGATGGTGTGCCCTCCAATGAAGCATTAGACTAGCAACAACAATTTGATAGAATCAATATAATACTTTCATAAGAGAAACAACAAAGGGAATAAGAGGGAAAATTCCTCACATAAATTCCTTTCGATGTGGTAGATACACCCTTCCCCTCAACCCTTCAAGCATATTTTTTACAAGTGATTCCTAACATACATCAACAACAATTACAAACATAAAATTTTCTTCACATATGAATAGAGAGAACCCTTAAAATTTCCATTATGTCTTCCAAAAGATATACAACAATGCTCCAAGAGGAGAGACTCCTCACAACTCCAACCATAACTACAAAGAGAAGGCTACTCTTTAAATAGAGTTCTAGCTCCATCTCCTTACAATAAAATATGAGGTGTTTTCCCAAATCTACTAATCTCTCGAGAAAAACAATAAAATACATTAGCAACTTCTAGATCCATCTCTTTTTCCAAGGGAAAATAATAAAATATATGACTCCTCAACAAATTTTCCCAAAATAGCCAAAAGTGGTTTTAGATCCACCTTTCCTCCAATGAAAAATATTAAAATAGCAATATCCCATAACTACCTCACATGACAAGTCAATAGTGCATAAAATAGTAAGGTAGTTATGTCACATGTGTCTTCCCAAGGTGGATGCCTCCTCTAATTAGAGAATCAACCATGTAACAACCTTATTATGCGGCACACACAACCTCCCAGGTGGACCTCCATCAATAAAGCATAAACATATGTGTAAATGGACCATTCAAGAGTGAGACACCTATCATCTTTTAAGGTTTGAAAATCAAAACTCCATCCAAATGGAAAATGGGATTTCTCCAAGTGAGGTATCCTCAACAAGTGCATGAACATATGGAATAACTCCTTCATAAGTGGAGATCCCCTCAAAAAGATCCATGTCTTGACATTCAAAGTGTAGCCAAACTACCAACCCACAGATCCATGAATCAAGTGGGCAACCCAAAGATAAGATATCAATAAATCCATGTGACTAGTGATCAAATACTCCATGAAGGCTGGAACGATTTCCTCAACCAAGAAAATCGAAACCCCTTAAATAATGGATCTCATGTGGATCTTTTTGGAATATGTGCTGGATGATTTTGTTAGTGGAATGCATTCCTTTCATGATATATGTGGATCCATCCAATGTTTAACCAAATCCTATAAACAACAAAAGCATGAAGGGCATTCCCCTAAATGACAATTGAAAAATGTCTTTTAAAACTGTTGAAAAAGTTTGGGCACAAATCTAGACTGAACTTGGCATGGTTGTTGTGCTCTTGGGATCAATTTCTTATACATGAAACTTATAACTTCCAGATGTAAGGATACCATTCTGAAATCATGATGTGTAAGCAACCCAAGCTCACATGTTCTGGGTGAATTAAATAAGAGATAGCAGTAGTACTAGCGTAAGAAAGAAAGACCATCTTGCTTTATGAATTCTTCCTCGGAGACATACCTTGCTGTCATGAATTGAGTTTTGGGTAAGAAGACTGTATCTTTAGTGATTTAAAAAGCTTCATTAATGTGTTTTACTGTTGTTTATACTACCATATTTGCAAAGGGATGATCCAGAACTGCTTCAAATGATCTAACTAGTAGATATCATGAAGAATTGTCAACTCAAAATGGTCGACGTATGGATTAGGAGATGCATCACAAATCTGATTTGTGACTGCACGTTGTTTACCTTGTTGCTGTAGCTAATTGGAAAGTTGCCTTAAAGAGTTCATTCTAGCAAATTTCCTTGCAGACCCATAAAAAAAATCACGGATCCGATTTATGATTGTTGGTTGTTTACCTTGTTGTTGTAGCTGATTGGAATGTTGCCTTAAAGAGTTCATTCTAGTAAAATTCCTTGCAGACTCATAAAGTAAATATGTTCCATAATAACTCAAACTCCTTTCCTGTAGGCTGTCATATCAAAGGGCTTATCCACAATATGATCAATGCACTAGTAAAAAAAACCAAATGCTTGTAATCTCAATATCTCTTTTCCACTGCTAAACTACCTAGGACATCCCTAAATATCTTCATGGAGATTCTGTGTTGATACTAAATGGGCCTTGCAAGGGATTTCAATGACAAACTTTCTATCTTGATTTCTATGTTCCATCAAGGTGGTAATATCTTCTATAAAATGCAAAGAATTTTTTCGCTGCACACACTTTCTAAATTTTTTAATTGTCATTGGTGCCAAAGGAAAAACTGGAACATATATTTGTCGTGAAGATCTGATCAGGAACTTATTCAAAATGAAATTCAATTTGAGGGATAACAGGCTTCATTTGGACAAGCAGTGCTTCAAAAATAAACATCATAAGCTCAATCCCATTCAATATGATCCCCACACCACGATGCAGAAAATGGGTCCCATTGCATTCAAGTTGGACCCTCCACCTCAACTTGGCATCCATGGTGAGTGAATGTCACTAGCTAAAGTCATATGATCCACAATCAGTTATGCTTTTTGTTTTACATAAGAGAAGCTACAACTAAGATCTCATTAACATCATTACAAAGGAATCTTTACAAGGATTTGACCAGAGAGGGTCATTTAATGTATGACATCAATGAAGGCCTAGTGATGTTCAGATGCCATCTCTCATGTTTTCAACCCCATAATTTTAGATGATGTGGATCATGGTGAGAAGTTGCATACATTATTTTCACTAGTTAGGCCCTAGGAAAATCTTTCCTTCACTCCCCTCATCATGGTAGCCTAATTTTAGTTATTTCTTGCAATAACAATGATTTTACCATCTCAGAAATTGGAGGGTGGTCCATTTACAAATTCACAAGCCTCAATAGAGAAATTCTCAAAATATTATTGGCATCCATGCCTTCCACTGGCCACATTCTACAGTTAGATAGTTTTTGGATGCTTTTGATGGGTTCCCCTTATCTATGAAAGTCATTGGTGCACTATTTCATGGAAAGAATTCTTTGGATTATTTGAAAGCTCAATTGTAAAAAATATCTAAAGTACTTCCTTCAGACATACAAAGCAGGCTTAAAATTAGTTATGGCACTCTTGAATCTCGATGAATAGGAAAAAGATATATTTTTCCTTCTTTAGATTTCCTCTATCACTTGCTTCTTTACAAATTTAGGGGTAACAAGCTTATTATCTAGTGAGGAGATGAGGTTTAACAACCTGCTGTAAAGAAGTCTTGTACCTCCTAATCCCCATGATCATAATTTCAGTATGGATCATGTGACAATATCTATTTGGACTTGGTTACTGTACAGTTTTGGAGAAAATAATATTTTGTCAATCTTGATCAGATTCCTCAACCTATATGTCAATTGTTTTAGGAAGAAAGCATACCTTATATAGGTAATAACTAAAACTATCAATATGATTGGTTCATAGTATCTATTTATGCCTTGTTCACCTCACTATGTCATTTTGATATCGGACCTAACCCAGGTCACTCTGTCCAGATAGTAGTTACCAATCCCCCTAGTAAAAAAAAAAGGATGGCTCCCATTACTATTTTCATCTGGCATAGGAATGGGTCTTCGACAAGTTCTTTCTTATTTGAAAATGGGATGCTAAAATGATTTGAATGATAATCCTCTTTGACAATATTGAATATGTTTCTAATCGAAGGTTGGATGATTTCCTTCAAATTTAGAGCTACTTGATTTCCTTTGACTACAAATACATATCAAGGAAGATTTCAACTCAGATTTGGGGAGATTCCAAATCATCTTTTCTGGATATTTTTCCATCAAATGCTCTGCCACTTGATATGCCATTTATTTTCCAGCTATAAAATTTGATCAATTATTTTGAAAAATACTCAGGTTTAACAACATTATCCTCAACTTAAATAGACTTGAACTTCTTATTTTCTGACTTTGTGGCTTTGTTTCCATTGCTAGAAATAGTTTATGATGTCACAACCTTGTTCCAAGAATCGAGTATGCCATTGCCAACTAGACAGTGACAAAAGCACAAATATTTTCTTGAGGATGCTTTGTGATATATCAAAGGTTTTTGATGTACTATTAGCACTATACTTTAATCAGTTCTCTAGTACTCTTTCCCATTCTTTAGGACACAATAGTTCAAAGTTGGCTATAGATCCCACAATAAATCCAATAGAAGTATAGCATGCAATCCACATGCCATTACTCTCTTGGCAGTCCCTCTTTTCCCTGAAATGGAAATACCACCAATGACATTATCAACAACTCTAATTAATATTGTATTGATGGCATCCTATCTCACAATTGTTGTGAGAGGAAAACATTAGTGTCCATACTCATTTTTCTCAAATCCAAGGGGAAGAATGAACTATTGCATTGCTTGTATTTCAATGAGAGAATAAGAGTTGGTGAGGAAAGTGCATCTATGGTAACCTACATTTGTTAAAGAGAACCCCTTTTCCTTTAAATGATGATAGGCATGAAGTTTCTTTCAAAGGAAAACATTGACATCCAATGTCCATACTCATTTTTATCAAATCCAGGGGGGAGAATGAGTTGTTCCATTTCTTGTATTGCAACGAGAAAACACCAGTCATTGAGGAAAGTGTATCTATGGTAACCAACATTTGTTAAATAGAAGCCCTTGTCATTTGAAATATGATAGGCATGAAGTTTCTTTCAAAGCTAATATTCTTTCCCTGGACCCTGGTAGATGAGACCTGATGGATTTGGCGCTTGGACAAGGTACTTACTACTAGATTCTGTCATCCTGATTCCATCATTCCTTGGTGCTTCATTTTTCATGTAGTGGGGATTATCCCACATTTCCAAGGGAGACTAATTGTTTGTCTTTATATGGGTCGATAGTTTCATAACTTGTGTTTCTATGAGGAAATTGTTGCAATATAATATTTCAAGGTAGCATTCGCTTTCTTCATAAATATTTCTAGCACTCTATATTCCTTAAGCCTCTCCTTCCAAGCAACCACTTTAGCGCTTTTCATGTTGACCATGTTTTCATCCTTAGGATCATCAAGGAAATATATCCTTCTCCTTTTCATGTTGGTGGATGACTTTGTTGTATCAGGTGAAATAGGATGCTTTCCCTTATTGACTCTCTTCTTCTTTCCAAGAGGATTCTCAGGATCTTCTTCAGAGGTGAACTCAGACCAAAACAAAAAATACCCCCATGTTTTCTTCCTTTTCTTTAGTTCTTCAATGATGAATAATGTAATCAAACCATAATGAGAAAGTCTAGTCTCAGCCTTAGCATGATTGGATTTGACCTTCTTAGACATTTTTACGAGTCTTTGCCAAAGAAAATAGGACATATTGAGTGGTTGAGTACCTGTGAAATGTTCCAATAATCTAATGTGATAGATGGAAGTTGAATTATACCTTCCCTCACATGTTATATACCTTTGAATAAAAACCAACAGTTCATTCCACTCCTTCCTTATCTAAGCCCTTGGAACATTCTTCCCTAGTTTCCATCCTTGATGTTATGTAAGCCCTTGGAACAACCTTGACAAACAAAACCCTTGATGCTTGAAACATTGTCTAAAGGATGGACAAAATATGTTTATTTTTCCAAATATGTAAAATGAGTATATTTTAGTTTAATGTATACATTTCCCTATTATTATATATGGGTTTTATACTTTATCAAAAAAAAAATCCGAGACTTTACAAGGTTTTATAATTTAGTGAAAAATTCACCAAGTTTTTACAAGATTTTATAATTCAATGAAAGATTTGCCAAGATTTTACAAGATTATATAATTGACTAAAAGATTCGCCAAAAAATTATATATACATATTCGATAATTGATAAAATAGATTTCATTTTTTCCTATGTATCATGGGGATTCACCCATTTATTATATATATAAATTTAGGGGGGGTTCTTAAAATCACCCCTGATAGGAAAGAGAGGTAAAAAAAATCCTTTAGCTCTAAACTTCCTTCTCAATCTCAATCACCATGGACAAGTCCTTGAACCTCTGCATTTGACCTCTCTTGGTTAACAATCACCTCCAATATTACTATGGGTGCCATAACTAGGTTAGTTGTGTACCATAAATGTGTCTATAGACCTATCTAAGGTCATAAGAGGAGAACAATGACCATGGAAAATACCTCCTAACCACAAATATTCTATGGATATAGTGTTGAGTGCATTAACAAACAACCACAAGAAACCCTTGTACAATATCTCTTCCCCACTAAAGGGATATTGATGCCATGATTAAACCACAACACATGCACTATATGATAATATATATCATTCCCACACCATGAATTTTTCTTGGGGCCATGACTAGTTTTATTTAGTGTCTAAGTGTGATACATGAGCCATGAGTAGGGTTTGTACACTAGAAATGGTATTTAAGGCCTAAACATGGTTTGAGGGGGAGAAGGGTCTTATGCCTTAAATGAAGGTCTTCTAGAGATCTATTTCTATACTTAGAGGAGGAAAACATTTGTGCCTTAGACCTTATACAAAGAGTCAACTTAGTAAAAAATTGCTTATTTATTTATTTATTTTACCATCATCTACTTGATTAACTTTACAAAAGTTTCTGGATGCACACCCCTTGACTAATCAATTGTTAAGCAGGTTTGAGACCTAGGTATCCCAAGCGAAGGATGGTACTCTGAGATTATAATAACTAATCATATCAAGTGTAGGATGTCTCTAAATGGGTATATGCCTGGGCGGGTGGAGTGAGGTAAGTCAACATTTCACAAAATGAGCTTTGTTATAGAAGTAGCATTTGATAGATATAATAAAATGAATTGTGGCTGCTAAAATTTTGTAGATGTGTGGTAAATGTTACAACATTGAGGAAGTTAATTTCTAAAGATATTCACTTTTTCTACTAGAATCTGAGCACCCTAAATAATACAAGCATGTATGAGGTAATGGGGATATATTTGGACCAAAAGACACAAAAAGCTATATTTATAACCTAGAGATGGATATAATCAACAAGAGATGATCCTAGTAGATAGAGAAAAGCACCTAGTGGATCAATATCATGAACAACTTCAGTTGCAACCACCCTTTCACCACCTAAATTTTATGACAGTGAATTTATCACATAAATTTCCCTTGGACCATTTCATTTAGGCCCATAATTAGAGGCTACAATATCACTCACAGTCATGATTTATATCTTTACACTTGTAACAATATGTTCTTCTTGAGAATTGTTGAATATATTTTCATACTTGGCACTTGCACCTTGGCTAGTTAAAACATGCTCCAAGGATATTGTTGTTTGGTGTCATGTGCTTATAAAACCAAAGCTTAGGTAACCACATCCATTGTATTTTTCCATACAAATTATAGCACAATGATAGTTAGGTCTTAAAGGGTCTAATGTTTTTGGTTATGAAACATGATCTTATACTATGAAAAGGATAGGATCTCTCCAACCAACAAAGCATTGGATAAGGGGAATAACCATAAGGTAGAAACATAATAAGTAGTGGATAGGATTACCTAGAAGACCAAATGTAAGTATTATTCTTCCTGGCCTTGTTGTTGTTATTGGAATTCTAGGCTTCATAAAAACCCTGTTAAAATATATAGGACATGGTTTTTCGATTCCTTCATGATTTCTGATAGTGTTTATCATCCTTCCTTCAATGGATGTAAATAATGACCCAGGACCATGAAAAATCTAGAGGTGGGGATCACAATAGTTGTCTAGTGTAACATTCTATAAATGAAATGAAATCAACATGAATTTATGATTTTGAATGTTTTTTTTAACATTCTATAAATGAAATGAAATCGGCGTATGTTAGTGGTAGTGTAGTCAATGCATTCATTTTGGTTTATCATAAATTTATTAGAATATAGTGTTATTGAAAATGGTGTAATGGGAACTTGGGAAGCATGTAATTTATGCCAGAAAGTCATGATTAAAGATAAAATTATTACAGGAAATCATGTAGACTATATGAAAATAGAGAGGGATATTCTCACAAAGATAGTTCACTCTTTCGTTATGCAACTTCAATACTCTTTTCAAACAAAATTTGATGATTATGTATTTATCTCCTTATTGTACCTAGGTTTTTTCTTAGCTATAAGAACTCAAAATTAATATAGTTGTGTCTCCATAGAAACCTCCTTAGTTATGTTTATTGTAGGTTCACAAAGTTCTATGTGTGAAAAATCTAAAAACTATAGACAACCATGGAAAGCTATATTTCCATTATGTTTGGATCTTGGGATTAATCTAACATAAATCAACCTCTCTTTTCAAACTTTAATCCTCATTCAAGGATTCTAAGTTTATACGTGTGTTATAGCATCATTTGACACCACATATGATCATGACAACTCATTGGCCTCAATTACATCCCTTTCCTTGCCTGCAAGAGAGAAATACCCCTTTTCCTCCCTAAAAATATCTTAAAAAAAAACCATTTTTCTAGATGTGTGTAACTCTCCTTAAAGAAAATAGCATGCATAAGCGAATTTCTAGTTAGCAACTTGTGTACAAATTTAATTGGATCAAAAAAATAATAAATCCCAACATTCGAGTAGAGTTGATGGGTTCCATAGGTTCCCAACCTCCTATATCTCGTTTAATAACTACCACAACTGTAAAAAAGGAGTATAAAAGAGATCCTTTGGATGGAGGAAAAACATATCAAAGAGATGCAACTTTATGTTGGCATTTTCCTTACAGGCTTGCAAGACCTTGTTTTGCTTTTCTTCTGAGATAGTATTTCCCCACTAAAAACCCTTGTTTTCGGGATTTTTGTTTCCCCTTATTTGGTCAGGAAGAAAGCCATTGCTTCCTTGGACTTGTTGGAACACAAAGATCTAGAGGTAGTGCTTGTCATTTCAATCCTTGGGTGGAGGAACTTGGAGCCTCGTTCTAGGATTGTGTCACAATGGTTACATGTTGTAACCAACTTCTTTGATGTTATTAATAAAAAAACTATCATTATCGTCCATTTATATTTATTAATTCATGATTGTAATGAGTTTATTTGTATCTTGTTTGGAATCTAACATAGAAATTGAATTGATTGTATCTAGTTAGTTAACAGATAACTACCTATTTATAGTTTCATGCTTCTTTGTTTACAAGATTTTCAGAAGATTTTTTTGAACGAGTTATGGAGTGGAATATCTCGAGCGAGATAGAATTCAAATGTTGGGTTCCAGGTATGCTCTCTTTCCTATATTCCAAAATTTAGTTATTTCAAGTAGTTACTTTTAATTAATTGTCTAATTAGAGTCCGAGAGAAGTCTTTTAGGGTACTGTTATATTGTGTCTTGTGAGCCAAAGCCATAGGACTTAGATTTCAATAAATGAATTGGTGAGTCCACTGGGAATCTTTTATCTTAGCTTGGGTCAGTTTAAGGGATCTTATGGTTTATTTTTTTTCCTATTTTCTTAACTTGTTATCAAGCATTTACTACCTCAGAAGTATTTTTCAGTCTATGGAAACCTCCTCGATTTTTGAAATTTTCTTTTTTTTAGTGTGTTTTTGCTTAGTTGTACGCGCTTTTGTTGTGTATAGACCATGTACATACACATTTTTATTCAGTAAAAGTTGTGTACATATGTGATTTTTTGAGTACATAGTTGCATACACCTTTTGAAAATTATTCTTTTGGACATTTTCTAGTGTCTAGGAACTTCTAGGTTGGGTGTTCAACCTTGCATGAACCTTCTCTTGTTGTTTTTGTCTTTGAAATTCATATCAAGCATCTGTAAACTTAAAATTTTGATTAAAATTTTCTTTCTCTTTGATTGATCAATATTTTTGTGTATAATATTTTTAGGTGGGTTGAAAGTTTAGTCTTTGTGTGGATGTGTTTTAATTCCAGTTCTTTGTTGTGTTCTAGTGACCCTAGGATATATTCTTTCTTTCTCTCTACCTTCTTTCCTTTGTTCATAAAATAAAATACAAAATTGCATGGTAGTTGCATTTTTATTTCCTTTTAGTAACAAAAAAGACAAAAATACCTTCATTATTGGTTGTTTCTTCTCGTGTTCCCTTTCCTTTTAAGTTTTCAAGAAAATAACTCATTTTCTAGCACTTAGGCATGTTATGGATTTTTTCTTGTTTTGAAAAAATAGTTTTTTTTGGTTTTGACTAGCCTTCTACAAAAAGAAAATAATCTTGTTTACAAAGTTCGTTTATACTTTGTTTTGTATTTAGCCTAGAGTGACATTGTAGTTTGCATTGGAATTAAAAAGAGAAGAGGATTTTAGGAGTGCATTTCAAACTGATCTTTGATCTTGCATACAAAAAAATATATATCATTTCCATTTTGAAAATTTCATAAAAAAAAAAAAGTGTATTGAACCTTTTCATTTGAAGGACAAGTTTGTTTTTTAAGAACAATGTTCTTAAATATTTTTCTTATTGAATCATATAAACACCATGAGTTTCATTCTTTTTCCCCTAAGTAAAAAATCCAACTAAAATTAATGCTTAATCTAAAAATCATTATACTTTTTCTTTTTAGGGCCCACTAACTAGTTCAGGCTAGATCCGTGGATTAGGTTGGAGAGATAACTCTCCAAGGCCATGAAAATAAAAATATGAGTCTATGATAGAGAGTGAAAATACAATTTTTGTATAGACAGTGTCGAGAACCTCCACTCACACATAAACTAAACATGAGGTTGTGAAAGGAAGAGTAGAGGAGATAAACCCTCCAAAACTCGACCAAGTGTAGCAGATTGAAAATATTTTTGGGGTTATTTCCTAAAGTGACACTGACTCATCTGGTGTCAATCCTATGCAAATTTTGAACTTGGTTGAATCTTTCTTGAAGTGATACTTACTCATATGTCATCATTCCTCTGCAAATTTAGAACTCAGTTTGGATTTTTCCTGAAGTGATACTGGCCCTCTTAACATCAGTCCTATGGAATATTTGTGCTTAGTTTGAGATTTTCTGAAGTGGCACTGGCCCTCTTGTTGACAATCCTCTATAAGTTTCATCCTAGTTTGAGATTTTCTGAAGTGACACTATCCCTTTTGTAGAAAGTCCTATAGAAGATCTTTTGACTTAGTTATCCTACCCATACACTCCATCTCAACTACCGAATGTACCCCCCAAAGGATGACTATGATTTGGTGACCTTAGTGGGGTATAATTAGGTTGACACACAAGGTGGTTGTGAGGGGTGTATCATGGTACCTAAGACAAACTCTACATCACAATGTTAGTACCCCTGGGGTGTGTCATCATGAAGCCTTGGCACTTGAGCCAAGAAGGGTTGTTAGTTGAAGGTTAGAGTAACTATTTATACTAGCTAGTTGTTTTCCTTTGTGAATTATTTGGATGACCATGCCTCATCTCCCTGCAGTTGAAAGCATTCAAAAGGGTAGTCTTCTTGGTTTTTATCCCTCTTTTAGGATTTTAGTTGGGTGCTCTATGTTTTTAGTTTGGCCTTTAGTGAGCCTATTGAGACCTACCTTGGATCGTTGATTCAAAGTGGAAGATGAATCACTTAGTCATTCTCTAAGGATTCAAGGTCATTCGCGAGAAAGGGTGGAGACGTCACCACCACCGCGGAGGAGAAGGTTGGACCAGGCCAATGCTTTTGAGTCTATTGATTCTATAGAAGTTTCTCTTGATCAAGATCCTTTAGAAGATATCACTTCTACACCAAAAAAAATGTTAATTTCCAATATCGAAGCTAAAGGCCTCGTCAGACCTTAGAATCCTCTACTAACTTGACCTAATGATCCATTTCTCATGCAAGTAGAAAATTTTGAGGTTGCAAACACTTAAGGTTTTTGGATCCAATGACGCACAATGGGAGATAATAATAAATTTATTAAGGTTTGGAGTCCACATACTCATATTTCTAGGGTAGGAGGAGGGGGTACAACACGTCCTTTTTCCTCAACCCATATGATGAGTGTCGTTCAAACAACACCATCTCCTTTGATTATTGGTTCGAATTCATTGTTAGGCAGACCCACTTCTATCATGGATGGTACTCCTCCTATGTTGCCTACAACTAACACCATTTTTTTTTGGATGTCATTGATGGGAATAATTTCTATTCCAATCCCATCCCAACCATTTTTTCAAGGTTTTATCTTATGAGTAGGGATTTTTTTATCTCCTTTGCAAGATTTTCCTTTTTACAGTGACTTCGATAGGTCATTAGAAATATTTCCCTTATGCTGGGGACACATATACATAATGAATCATTCACTTGGAGAAGGTTTCTTCCATTCATGTAGGCCAACAATAGGGCCTAGTACTTATGGTAGTGGGAGTGAGGGATTTTCATCCAATGTTCTAGTTGGTTCCATGCCATTCCCTCTCTATGGTTCTTTTGGGAATGCGCTTTTCTCCCCATCTACTATGTCAACGGGGGGAACCCTTTTTAGCCTTTATGGAATACCATGCTGAGGTTCTTTCCCTCACAAGGGATGTCATCAATATATAATTCTTTTCAGTCTGTTGGAGGGAAGACAAGTCAAGGTTTTCATTTTGTTGGTTCTGAAAATCCTAGTTTTTATCAAAATCTTGGTCATTTTGCGAGCTCTTCCTAGAAACCTAGTGCAACTTTCAATCTAGTGTCATATTTTCAAGTTCTAAATCAAATAAAATTCTTTAATCCTATGGTTTCTTCCTTGATTTTGTATCCTAGGATATTGATCCACATGGATGTCAGTGGCATCCCACCTATTCCAAATGGTTCCTTTTGACAGTTTTGTTTTCCTAGTTTTCGGGTCCCTATCTTGTGGGGACTTTCTGAGGCCCTCAAAAACGTTTTTAGGGCTCTCCATAATCGTAAATTCCTATCCCTCGTATATACCTTTCCAACGAGCTATCATGGGCCTAAAAAGAAGATCGTATGCAAACGTTACGACCTTAGAAAATTGTACTAACTTACCCAAATGGGGCCCACATGACTTTTGGCGCTTCATATCCTAGGGTTAGGTTTTTGGATGGAGGGTTTTTGACATTCCTTTTTATTGTAAAAAGGATTTTAGAGCCTCATTGTAATCATATTCTGTGAATGAGTGCAACCTTCACATCTCTTCTCAAAGATAAGTCGTCGCCATTCCATCAAGCTTGTTTTCCGCTGCATTTTACAGTTTTAGCTTATTTCCTTATTGAATATAAAACCCGTTTTACTGTATCTTTGTTATTATTTGTTAAGCATATTTTAATAATTTTTATTCATTTCGTTCTAATCATAAAATCCAGATCAACTTCCCTTTCTGGCAACCCTTCATTTTCCATATTTGTCAAAGTTAATGAACGATCTGATTCATTATAATCCTAGATGGCCTCTAGTCCCTACCAAATTTCCTTTTGATGTACAAATATTTGAAGGTAACATTGGTGAAGACACTATATATCATGTAATGATGTTTCATTTGTGGTGCTCTTCTAATTCATTGAATGATGACTCCATTTGGTTACGATTATTCCAACACACTCATACTAGGGGCATTACTAAATGGTATATAGACTTGGAGGGCTCAAAGTTGGGAACATTTGGTGATTTGGCTGTGGTATTTCTCAATTATTTCCAACTTCGTATAAAGTATGATGCTGACATAGAACTTTTGGATAATTTTAAACAAAATAAATCCACTCACATTTCCAATCACATTCGAGATGTTGGAAAATCAGTTGTCATTCATGTCAACTAGAAGTAATGGGTGTATTTGAAGAAGTCTCTAAAGTGATCCCCTGATGGCGTAGATTTAAGCATGGCCCTAACGGGAATATTCTATTAATAAGTCTACAAGAAACTCTTAGAATATGGTTAGGAAGCCCTGAAAGTGTAGTCATGAAGCCCAAAGTTGAGTTGAGAAAATGAATATGAAGGACATCATAACTTCATGAAAAACCATTATATATGGATAGTCCTCATCATGTCATTTTGAATGGTAGGTGGTACACCACATGGTTCCTCACGGTTGAGAAGTTATAACCACTTAAAGATGAATCCCCGAAGTATCATCAAGAATCCCCCAAACGGTTGCAACAAGGCGTTACAAGTCGGCCCCAAAATTAATTAAAGAATAAGCATTGCTGCAAATAAGAAGTTACAAGTCGGCTCAAGTCAAGTAAAGGAGTTACTTGGAATGGTATAAATACATATCAAAGAGCCTCTCATAATGATCAAGAAATCAAGAAAGTATATGATATCTTAGTGAGTTTGAGGTAGTGAACCTAAGGAAGCAAAGGAATGTGAAGGATAAACATATCATATATGGAAAAGGGAGAAGGGTTATATGAAAACCCTAATTGAGTAGGCCCTCATGGTTCAGATATAAGGTGTCTAAAAAGGCCCCTATAGTTTTTACATCATTCATCCAATGGGGAACTACTAGTTTCCTAGTTTTTGTTCAGTGAGGCTGAAGGAAAGGTTGATGAAGTTGTTATCTTCTTGATGTATAAGTTGAGGAAGGTTTGTTGGTCTATCATCTTATGCACCAGGTTATTACATGATTAAAGGTATGTATTTATATGTGTTCTTGATAGTTATATCTTGATGTTATGGTATATGATTGAGGCATATCTTGGAGAGTCTTTGGCACATGGCTAGAGACATATGTTGGTGATTTTGGGCATGTGATTTGAGGTATATATTCGGTTCATGGTTTATGTTTTATCATGGATTTTATGACACTTGCTTGAGGCATATATTTGGCACATGGTTTGAGGCATATATTAGTGATGTTGAGAATACATTTTGAGATATGTTCTTGGTGATATTGGCATATGATTTATGTGAATGATTTTTTTTTTTTTATGATGTTGTATCAATATCAATGATAGTAATAGTGACAGGTTGATGATGATGTATCAATATCAATGGTAGTGAAAATGGCAATGACAAGTTGAGTCTCCATTTATATTTTAGGGAGGAAGGAAGGGGAAAGGAAAGGGGGTTGGAGCCTCGTAGTTGTTGTTGGACAATCTAGGGAGTCATTTCTTTCTTCAAGTTGGAGCTTATAAACTAAGGGGTTTGGAGCCTCCTTCTAGTCAGATCTAGAGAATTTAGGGAGTTGTATATTCCTTTAGGTTGGATCTTGTAAATAGGGGGTTGGTGCCTCCTTCTAGTTGGTTTTGGAAGTTGGTGCTTACTATGAATGTAATATTCTGATATATAAGAAATCATTATGCGATTTTCTCCCATTTGGGTTTCCATGTAAAAATATAATGTGCATTATGTATGATGTGATGCATTTTTTATTAGTACTATTTACTGCCATATATTCATGATATGTTAAATGCAACCATAAGTGAATGGAATTGTTGATAAGTTAGTGTTCACATGCTATGATTAAAAATGGTAAAATGTGTTCAATATTGATTCAACCCCCTCTCAGTATTGGTGAATATTCCAACAATTGGTATCATAATAGGTACTTCAGAAACAGTCTAACCAATGGAAGGTAGATCATGGACTGCACTAAGAATGTAAGGCCACAGTCTGATGGTCAAAATTAAGCCTTCTGAAGGAAAATAATGAAAAAATTTATGTAAGAACATGGATTTGATGTCTAGGAAGAAATAGTAGATGGAGACAAGGCACATGCCACTCCCCCAAAAAATAAAGATGGAAAGAGGCTTAGTAAAAAAAAAATCGAAGGATAAAAATTATATTCTGAATGGCTTGGATGATTCATTATATGTCAAGGTTATGCATGGTGATTCTTTAAAGGATGTTTGGGACACACTTCAAAATGTTTATGAAGGAGATGCCAAAGTAAAAAGGGCCAAGCTTCAAACTTATAGAGGTCAATATGAACAACTAAAAATGAAGGAAGATGAAGATATTACATCTTAGTTTCTACAAGTTTATGAAATAGTGAATGCCATTAAAGGATTAGGAGAAGAATTTAAAGAACTATTAATTGTTCAAAAGGTACTAAGGTATCTTCCAATGATATTTTATACTAAGATTTCAACCCTAGAAGAATGAGAAAATATTACTATGTTGAGAATGGATGAGCTACATGGAGTACTTACAACCTATGAAATGAGGATAGAACAAGATAATCCATCCAAGAAGGAAGAATATTTCAAAGCATTCAAGAAGCCAAGAAAGAATAAGTAGAATTCAAAGTCAAACAACAGTTGTAATGACGATTTAGATGAATATGAAGAAATGGCCAACTTCGTAAAGAAGTTGAAGAGAGGAACTGGAAAGTACAAAGGTAAGACTCCTTTAATATGCTTTAATTGTGGTAAAATTGGTTATTTTTTTGTTAAATTTCCTTATGCGAAGAACATAAATAGTGATGAAGAAGAAGATCCTAATAAAGAAAAGAAATATCAGAAAGGAGTAAAGAAAAGAAACAAAAATAAATTCTTTAAGAAAATCCTCTACTGAAAAGAAGATAGTTCCTCATCAGATGAGGATGATGATAGTGACAATGACTTAGAAAGAGTACTCTTTATGGCACTGGAAAATGATGAATAATTTTATGAAGAAGAAGGTGAAGTAGATATTGAAGAAGAACTAATCAACACTTTAAGTGAGCTAAAACAATAAAGGAAGAAAAAACAAGTCACTCAAGGAAGAATTGATAAAACTAAAGGATATTTCTCAAAATCCCAACTTTAAAGAAGTCCAACTGATGATTATGAAGCTAAAGGTCCAAGTAGAAGAAGCCATAAGGATTGAAGAAACAATCAAAGACCCATTAGAAGAAAAGGATAAAATGAAGGAGAGATTGGAAGCATAAATAGTCTCACTGAGAAAGAAAGTTAAAAAAAAAAGACATGCAATGAAACAACACCAAAATATTGGATGAAATCATAAGCATACAAAGGCCATACTATCATAAGTATAGACTAGGATACAAACAAATGCATATTGAGAAAGGTTTGAGCTCCATGATGACTGTTGGAGTAGGATATTTTGGAAGAAAAGTTCAAGGAGTAAGGAAGAGCACAAAAATGAGGCAGGGAACTAATAAATGGACCAAATAAGCAATGTGCACCAAAAATCAAGGAAAACCAGCGCAAGGAAAAGAAGAGTCAAAGAAAGAAATGATTGGATTGAAGACCAACAATGCGCAAGAGGTTGTAAAGTGGAAAAACCTAATACACTAGGGTGAGGTTTTTGGTAATCAATGTAATGGATTTAATACAAATTTTGGTAGTATAAATAGGCATTATAAGATCTGAGGATATCATCCTTGAATATGTTTTGGGAGTGAGAAGTCTTGAAGAACCTTTGAGAACTTTTCTGAGTTTTGAGCTAATATTTATGGAGTGTTTTGGTCAAGATTTGTGGAGCTCATGTTGAGTTTGGTTTTGAGTTTCATCTGAGGGTTAGGTCGCAATATGTGGATCTTGGTGCAACACTGATCAACCTCACCATTGATAAACTTATTATGTAATGCACACAGTGTGAGAACTTGAAGATGACTAATAAATAAAACAAATATTTGTGGACGTAGCCTAGGGGGGTGAACCATGGTAAAATATTGTGTCAATGTGTGGAATGTCTTCTTTGTGATGTCTTTTATGGTGAATGAATGGATAAATGAATGAATATATTAAGGATAATTTACGACGTGCACTAGAATAGTCATGTTATTTTCTATAGAATGAATGTTAAAGGTTAATTGAATGGTAGACATGAATGATGATATGGTAGATCTGATGAAGTTGAAGTATAAATAGGTATGCCTAACATCCTGTTGGAGTCGCCTTCTTCTAAATAAGTGAGATGTTATACTTAAGGACAAAAATATAGTTTCAGAATTTCATTTATTTCGTGACACTACCCACTATCCTTAGTATCCTAACACACAAAGTGGCAATAACAGTTTTAAAGTTTACCCAAGTTAGTGTCAGGAGTAAATCATTTTAAACCTTTGTTAAGCACTATCGTGATTTCGCGACTTGGCGATCGCTCTCCCAAAAATCAGTCCCTTCGTAGCTCCGAGTCGCGAAGTCATGATATTCGTTAATTGAGAGTGGGTTAATTAAGAGCTTAAGTCAGATCATGAGTAATCAAATAAAATGCATCATCGTGATTTCGGGTTTTGGGGGCTCGAAGGTTAGGAGTGAAATCTTCCAATACGGTGAATGCCGAAAAAGGGGGATTAAATACTAAAGAACACTTGATTAAAGGAACTAAACTAGATTAATCAACGCAGTAAACAACCTTTAACACACACCATCTACAGAGTAAGTTTTAAATGTTTTTGCATTTTTTCGTGTTACGACTCGTCAAGAATTTATGGCATTTATATGAATTGCAGTGAGGTGATAGATAGTAGGATCTCATTTTTTACTTCTAAATATTTCTATCTAGTGATTTGACTGTTCTGTTGGCAAGGACACCAGGGGTTTAAATGACCAAGATAGAGAGTTGTTCCTTCATTATTTCAATTCTCATTTCTATTTGCACGCAAATCCATTTTACCAGATTAACCATTGTTTGTGCTTTTCAATTTTCAACAGGAGGTCCTGTTGCAGGTTTCTCTATCATGGCTCCACGAAAAACGTCCAAGGAAACTGTTGAGAGTTCAGGTCAGGGTTTAGACATGGTTTCCAATACCTTGCCGTAGAGTATTAATGCTGTCAAGACCTGGTAAGTTTCCAATTCTATAATCTTTGTCTGTAAGTTGTTCAGATGATTCTAGTGACAATGAGAATGAAGACTTATCAACCAAATACAAAATTGTCGCTCAAGCAGAGATGCAAAAAATAGCGGCAAGGCCCCAACTTCTTCCCTATTGTGATATGATCAGGTGGGCGCTGAACCATGTGGATATCCCAACCAGAATGATTATCAGTGAATAGAAGGTAACGATTTGGAATTTCAGGCCAAAAAATTTGCGGGCAATGTATAAATTGTCACCCACACCGAACCTCACTCACAATGTTGAATTTCTAGAAGGTTTCAAGAAGAAGGAGTGTGAGTAGAATGCAAGAAGTTTGCCTGATCTGATCAAAGATTGGGTCTCACACCTTGTGAAATTTAGGGCCGACACTAATGGGATCTATTAAATATCCTCCTTGGAGCCATAATTAAAGTACATAGCAATGATGGCCTATAGGTTATATAGGGGGGAGGACACTACCCATTTTTTCCTCCCATGGGTACTACTCATTCATACAGTTTCCAAGGGATTCTCCTTCGACTGGGCCAAGATTTTGTCTCACAGTTTGACCAGTTGAATTGCTGAATATTGAGCACAGAGGGAAAGTAAGAAAGAGACTTCATTCTTTATGTCTGCTTACATCATGGATGCCATCTTCTTCATGAAACCCTTCCCATTAATGAAATTGAGCTGGGATCCATCTAATATAAAGCCTATTCATGTCTACCACTCAAAGCTTTGGGAGGATAATGCCAAAGAATTCATTTATGAAATCTTCAATCGGGTAATGGTGCCATTGCACGTCGCCATCTTTGGCCAGCCACCACCCAAGATTTCGGATAGCGTCGCGACCAACCTAAGTATCATGGAAGATTGGTATATAGAGGTCGAATTTTCATATATCAGGGTTTTCGACACCTCTGTCCCCCGATATGCTCTACCACTATTTCTGCCAGATAAGATATTGTGTCGCGAGATCGCTAGGCAGTCTGTGCTTGGCAGAATAAGAAAAGAGCTCAAAGGAGTATCAAAGAAGGTATGGTCACCCTTCCCCATTCATATTGGAACATATTTCTTGTTAGATTTTATCCATGCCAAAGCCAAGGCTATGATTTTAGAAGAAATGAAGCTGGTGGATATTGAGTTCAAGAAGCACGACCCTAGTAAGGTTGTGAGCAATCACCTGGTGAGTTATGGCCTAAAGAGATATGAACATGAGGATTCCCCTCATGATGAAGTATTTCGGGGTGAGAGGTCCTACTCAAAAGTCCTGATTCAGATTCAAGCCCTACCACCTGGAGATAAGGCTAATTTCTTTAAATTCCAGGAGCACCGACAAAGTTGTCTCCCTCATATTTTACAAGGTGAAACCCCAAATATTTCTGTCACACAACAGATGGGGGTCAAAGGTTAAAAGGACTTGAGTCCTAACCAGGAGAAGAACCAAGAAAAAATAGGGGAGGCCAGAACTTTGGAGCGAGGAGGCAAAATCCCCTACCAACAAGAAGGAAACCCTACAAAGGGTACGTTGGGTAAGCAGGCCCAAGGTCAAGCAAAGATTCCCTCGAAGGGGTTGGGAGACTCATTACTGCTCATGTCAAACAAGCTAGCCACAGATGCTACCCCGAAACAACCATCCAAGGAAATCGACAGTCTGATTGCCATTATCACACCCTTACAGTTCGCAAAGGGGGATCTCGATGTGGGGTGGATCTTCAATGAAGAACTGATGCCCATTTCTGTAGAGGAGATGCCACCTAACGAATTTTTCTTTGATAAAAAAAGGAAATCCATGGTGAGACAAGGATTATATCAAAGGGAGGGCGTAATGGATAAAAAATTTAAAATCATGACAGATGGAAAGGCTATGAAAGAGGAAGAATTCACAAACGAGATAGAAGGAACACTAGGGGCTTATGCTACAGCAAACGAGTACTCTGTTGGAACTCTGAAGGCTCAGTTGAAATAAAAGAACCTCTTGATCAGCAAGTTAGAAGCTAAAGTGGCTACTACTGAAGTGAATGTCAGGGACGAGGTGAGAAAAATCCTTGAGAAATCCTAAATAGTCGATCTGAAGGAGATCGAGAAGCTTATATCCGACCTTGAGCAGGTGCGCCATTTGGCACAAATTAGACAAACACAGGTAAGCCAGCAAGGGAAACAAATTATAGAGTTACAATCGAAATTGGATGTGGCCAAGAATCAGGTTTTAGACATAAAAATGTTTAGATCCCAAGCCACTAAAATCCGACATAAGGTATTAATGGCTCAACAAAACCTTCTTGTAAAAGTAGGAACCATTCAAAACCATTTCCGTACGATAGATAAAGTGTAAGAAAATATTTCTTTGAGAGAAAGAGAACCCAGGGCAGCATGGGTCGCTTTCCAAGATGTTGTTATAGCTACAACGAATATAGAGATGGTCAGCAACTCCAAGTTATCCATCGGTGAAAAAACTAGAGGAAATATCTTGTTGAAGGTCTGGGAGCAGAATATATCAGAAAGCAAGGGGAAAGCTAATGAAGTGATGAATTATTGTGAGGAAACATTCGCCCTGATAAGTAAAAGTTTGTTAGACCTTGACAAGGAAGGCAGTGCTGGGACATTGGGAAAAATAAATATAGCTAAACACCTATTGGACATCAAAGAAAGCATGGAGAAGGAACAAGTGGAGATATCCCAGATAAGCCAAGTCGATATGGCCCATGTGGACAAATGGCTAGTACAACCAAGTTTACAATTATGTTCCATCATCGTGGAAGACCGACAAGTAGGGAAAAGGTTGTCGTAATTGGTGAAAAGTTGTTACATCTTTGAGGAAAGCAACCAAACAGAGCCTTCCAGGTTAATAGCCCAGTTGGTGGAAATGTGTGTCATTTGCATCGAGCAGGTGAAGGGGCAGGTTTCTGGTGCTAAATAATGACAGATGTCAACCCGCTCTATTTTTGGAGCCAGAAGAGCAGAGAAAAAAGGTTCTCTTCCCTTATGAGGGAAGACAAAGATAAGGGGATGAAATGCTCCATTTTCTTTATTTGTAACTGACAAGTTTCCAGAACGATGAAAATTCTAAATGTTCAGAATTTTTGTTTAAATAGGCATCGAGGAAGAGATGAAAAGGGATTTTTTTTGGTGATAGATTGTAATAGATAAATTTATTTTGAGCCAGGATTAATATAAAGAGAATTTAAGACTCCATATTCCATCAAGATTGAGTTATGTGTTTTCCTCTGTTATTTCATGTTTCATGTCATTTTTTACATATACATCTTTGATGAATTTTTTAACTGCAATTTAGTATAACTTCTATTGTGGTGATCAGTCTCTAGTTGTCAAGTTATTTATAGTTTTTCCTCTGTATCGGCTACTAGCAAGTACAAGACCTGTGAATTACTTGGATCTCTATATTATATACTTTCATCAAAGTATTCATGTCCTTTATTCTTCTACTACAACGTGGGATTCTTATGAAATTGATGCCCCACATTATTGACAGCTTTATGTTTTCATACTTGGTCTCAAGATTTTAACTCAGTTACAGAAAACAACCTGTGATTTCATTAAGCCCTTCGTTTGGCTTCACTGAATTTTCCTTGTATAATCTAAAATTGAAATAAGCATTTTAAAACATCAACACTCTTTTAAAATCTCTATTCTCCCCATGACTGCACCCATCATAAGGCAACCAAACATTGAAATCGGCCTATCAGGTCAAACCAACATCACTTTGAATATTTTTTATACCATACTTAAGACTTCCATCACCCGTATAGAGCTCGAATGGTCATGGTCCGCCATCGAACGAGATATCAGTATTCAAGAATATTTTGAAGCTAGGCAAAGAAAGCTCATAGATCAACTATAGCCTCATCCCCTGAAGTTGTCTCCCCTGCTTTTCTTTTACTCTTTTTAGATTCTTAGACTCTACTCTTTATAGCCTTAAGTGTAGACTTAGGAACAACACATCCCATGAGCATCATCCCTTCAACCATTGCAGACATCTGGGTCATGCAATCACCCACAAGCCATCTCGGGTGAGACTTCGTGTGCACTTTGTGTGTAGTGTTGCCTTCTAGACTCCAAAAGGGATGATGGTTTCTAGGGTTTTGTTGGAGAACTAATTTAGAACCCAGGTCATCCCATACATCCAAAAAATGGTTATGTTGTCGGTTGGAAATCATAATATCGTATTGGAGGGTATATGATGAAGAGAATGCAGTGGTAGAAGGGGATGTTTAGGACATGAAATCAATCAAATCAAGAGATTGAAAGATGGTTGGAGAAAAAAGAAGCTCGATTTTATGCAAAATCATAATAGAATACCTAGGTATACACCGCGTCAATATCTGTAGAGGTATGTGTTTACTGATTTTCATGAGGCATATTTCTTTTATTTTCTAGAGTTGTTATAGGAGTGGATATTGGGGTTGAAGGATACTCATCCAACTAATCAGATAAGGCCAGTAGAATGGACTATTGAGAATATTGCGTGATTTGAAAGGGTCAATAATAAATTAACGTGTGTAGTGGATTTCTGGTTAGACAATATTGTTGAATGGTTTATTACTGAGTTTGCAGTCGATACTATGAAGTATTACACTGCTCCAGAGTAGGATTTTCTATAGGGACCAAGAGGAAGGTCCATTCGATCACTTTACACATTGATAAAGATATTATTGCATGATAAAGGAGTGATGACAATGGATTCAGAAATCTAAATCACTTTGTGTGCATGGGGGAGCTGGGGGAAGCACTAAGGAAGATCTAAGATATGGAGAGGGCTCTATATGGAAGCCAAAACAAGGGATAAATGGATCCCATTATGATGGATGAGGAAAAAACCAAGGAGATAATAGACATAGAAGGAGTGACACATAGCGGAATAACCTACCAATATAAGATTAGTAGTAAAAATAGGGCAGTTGTCGAGCATGAAGGCTTGGACAATGATGAGGAAGAGTTAGAGGATCTTCGTGTGATGAGGTAGATTGAGGAAATATTGTGGACAACATATTATAGGAAAACTATAGGTCAAGGGTCTAGTGCGGAAGAAGACTCTCCATTCCAGATCCAAATTATTGTGGAACCCATAATCCCATGTGCGACTAAGACATCTGAAGAAGAAGAAATGTTCAGACAACAAGTGAATAGTGGTAGAAATATTTTGGTAGGACATGGGTCCAATGGAAATTCAAGTAAAAGTATAAGTTCAACTAGTAGCAATCAAGTATCTACACCATGCAGAGGTGGTAGTACAACAAACTTCACAATGAAAGGATTAGATCCAACTATTTGGTTACCAGAGTTTCCTGGAGAAGGGTCAGAGGACCCAATAAAACACTTATTTATTTCTAAGAATATTTGGGTAGCTAAGCAGATTACATATGAATATACAAAATTGGTGTAGCTGGCGATCACATTCAGAGACCGCACACTATACTAGTACATGGGCCTCATAGTAAATAGTCCACAAGGAGCACCTACCACTGTTGCAAACATGAAGAAGGCGTTGATCAATGAATTTCAATGACCTAGTTCAGAGGATCAAATCATGAATGAGATGATAGAGATAAAAAAGAAATCATGTGAGTCAGCATGGGAGGTTGATAATAAGTTTAAGAGACTAAAAGGTAAGTTGAAGTATCCTATCACAGATATGCAACACAAACATTTATTTGTTAAATCTTTATTGGCACATTTTAAGTATCCATTAAGGAAGAAAAAGTTCCAAACCTAGGTTGAGGCCTTGCAAGAAGCCTTGCAATTAGAGGAAAATAAGTATAAGCATACAGATCTAGTTGTGGAAGATATGAGAGAATATATGAAGAACCTGACATTCCATTTGAATCAGAATAAGGGAAAGGAAAAGAGGGAAGATGTCTGGTGCACATTTTGCAGAACAAAAGGTCATCATAAGAATGAGCTCCCAACCTTTATGCAGTACTTGGGGACATGGATGTTGAATCCTTTACCCATAATAGGACCATAGTTTGATATATGTAGAACACATGGACATGATCCTTATCATTGTCCTATGATGCAAAAATATCAAATGGTACCCAAGACTACATTTTGTAATTTTTGCAAGTTAGTTGGACATGAAGACAAGGATTGTAGAACCTTGGAAATAGTGAAGGAGAGGAAATCAGATACTTATAGGGTGTAGGATGAAATAATGACATGAAAAACTGTGCAACAACCATAGTATAATAACATCCAATAGTTTGTATCACAATCGTAGTGTAATAAGACACAACAGTTTGGAGCACCATCATAGTATAACAACATAAAACAATCTTAAACTCCACCGTAGTATAGTAATATGAACCCACAATATGATCATGCACCATAATATAATACACCATGTAGAGAAAATCAAGGTAGGAAAGGAGGATTCAGAGGAGGAGGTCATGGAGGAAGAGGATTTGGAGGAGCTAGAGGACTAGTAGTTTGTCACAACTGTTAGAAACATGGACACTATGAAATATATTGTCCACAACCACCTACGACATGTATGTATTTTCGTGCAATAGACCATGAGACAAAACATTGTCCAACACTTCTGGTAAATATACAGGACAAAAGGAACTAGAACAATCATAATGTTCAATGGATTGTTGTGGAAAACATATAAAAGGATGGGAAGAAGATAAATATAGTTACTAGGGGTGGAGCCAAGACAAGAGAAAATGAAGCAAAGAAGGATCAGGACCAATATCAGTGAGTCATAAAGAATACAACATGCAAACATAATTTTCATGCACACAAAGAGAAGGATACATTCAAGGAATCTAGACATGATATTTTGAAGGAAAGTATTCAATCTACTTTAGGTACAAAGGCAAGAGATAATGTACCCGTTTATGACATGCCTTACTTATTTGATCATACCGGTAGGGATCAACCATCATAAAAAGTAAGTAATCTGAGAAACATTTTGGGGTCTTGTGTGAAGTTGTTGAATGATAAAAACTATTTACAAGTATTATAGAGTCTGTTAGAAAATTTCAATTCTGGAGAAGAAATGAAGTTAGAACACAAGAGAGTCAATCAAGTTCATAAGAAGAGAAGAACAAGTAGGGAGTTTAGGTTGAATGAAAACATTGAAGATTTTAATATGGTGGATATCATATTAGACTTAGGGTCTGAAGTAAATGTTCTTCCTAATAAGACATGGAAAGTTATGGGGGAACCTCCATTGGGATTTTCACATATTCAGTTGAAGTTATAAAATCAACACAAAGTGGTACCAATTGGTATATTGAAGGGAATACCAATAGATATAGATGGAGTCTGCCCAATGGAAGACTTTGAATTGATTGAAATAGTAGATAACACTTCACCATATCTAGCATTGTTGGGGTTGGATTGGGATTTTGACAATGAGGATATTATCAACTTGAATACTAGAAATATGATATTTGAGTAAGGAGAATACAGATTTATTTTTCCATTAAATCCTTCAGAAGAAGGAAGGTATGTTGAACCTGCGATATAAATTTTTATTACATAAGACATAAACAAATTGTATAGAGCTATTGCCTGAGAAGAAGATTATGTTAACCCCACTACAGATGGCATGTTGAGCTAGAGGAGTATTATTTCGTGTGATTCATACTCTGAAACAAGACTATAGAATTGGAAACAATGATTGCATGAATTATCCACCAGAATATGTGCAAGGATGATGCACACATTAAGATGGGTTGGTACAGAGGTAAGGAAACCACCCACTTTTTATAGTCAGAATGATTTAGAGGCATTTTTAACAAATATTGAGTTAGAATTTTTTGAAAGTTCGATGTTACCAGTTTTGGATATATCTTTGAAAGCTCCACCTGGACGTTGGTGGGGTACCCATAAGGAGAATATTCAAAATTGGTATCAATGCAAGAGGTTATTGTGCATCAGATTTGACGCAGAGCAGGATAACATATATGTGGAGAAGTATGATGGAATGGGACAACTCAGAGAACATGTAGAAAGATTTATAACTCAATGGAGACTAATACCACCAGAAGAGTGGCCACATCACTTTTTTCACACATTGGAAGGAATCCCAAAGAATTCATACACAAAATTGGAACAACATAGGGAAACTATAAATTGGGAGGAAATGCAACATAAATTTGTTATTACATTTACATTTGAGCATGGGAATCCAGAAATAGATACAACACTAAATTCAGTAAGAGATAGGATTTTTGAAGAACCAGAAGTGGATATTGTGACAGCTTATCAGAACCAGAAGAGATAGACAGTCATAGAGTTGCTACATTGTTATCATGTCGCAGAAGAAGAAGACCCGACATAAGAAAACATGTGCAACATCAAGATTACACAAGTTGAAGGAGAAAGAGAAGTAGAAGGTCCAAAGCTAGATTCCAAATATTATGATGCACCATTGAAGATAAAGAAGGTAAATATTGGAATGGAAGAAAACCCAAAGATTGCAAGTATTGAAGATTATTGGGATAATCAAACAATAGAAAGAATAACAAAGTTATTGCGTGAGTATAGTGACCTATTTCCAATGACATTTTTAGAGATGAAAGGAGTTGCATGAGAGCTTGGAGAGATGAAGATATCTTTGAATCCATATGCTAGACCAATAAGATAGATACCTTACAATTTTAATCTAGTGTATAAACAGAAGGTGAAAGCAAGAATTGATAATATGTTAGAGGTTGTTGTCATAGAACCTGTGAAACAATTTGAATGGATTATCCATATGGTAGTCCAGGAGAAGAAGCAAGGGGGAATAAGGATCTTTTTATACTTGAGGAAACTGAATGATGCATGCATGCATGATATTTTTCCTACCCCATTTACAAATGAATTTTTGTAGAATGTAGGAGTTCAAGAAGTATGTTCTTTCATTGATGGGTTTTTAGGATATCACCAGATCATAATTACACTAGAAGATAGACATAAGACTACATTTTCAACAAAATGGGGATCATATCAGTATATAATGATTCCATTTGGGTTGAATAATGCCCCTACTATTGTTTCAAGGGTAGTAGTATCTTCCTTTAAGGACTTTATTCATAAGTTTTTGGAATTTTATTTGGATGATTGGACAATGTTTAGCTTATTGAGAGATCATTTTGAAGTGTTAATATTGATGTTAGACAGGTGTAGACACTATCATATTTCATTGAATATTAAGAAATACATTTTCAACACACCTTTGGTATTTTGTTAAGGAATGTAGTGTGTAAATAAAGTCTTTTGGTTGATCCTGCCAAAATTGTTGTCATAGTTAACTTACCACCACGTAAATCAATGCGCGAGTTAAAAAGTACACTTGGTCATACAAGATATTACATGAAGTTTATAAGGGGATATGCAAAGATTACTGCACCGATGGTGAAATTGTTGAAGAAGGATATCAAGTATCAGTGGAATGATGAGTTCCAACAGATTTTGGATATCTTGAAGGACAAAATGGTGAAAATGCCAATTTTAGTGTTTCTAGACTAGTCAAAAGAATTTCATGTGCATGTGGATGCATCTGCAATAATGCTTGGGGCATTATTAACACATCCAATAGAAGGCGATATAGATCACCCTATAGCATTTACGAACATGAAGTTGTCATATTCATGAAAGAATTACAATACAACAAAAAGAGAAGGATTGGCCATGTTGTATGCATTACCAAATTTCAAACATTATTTTGTAGGTTAACACTTTAAGATGTTTACATATCACTGTACTCTTAGATATTTAGTCAATAAGCCGGTATTGGGGGGAAGAATATGCATATGGATACTATTGTTTTAGGAGTTTGATTTTGAATTTGTGGTGAAGCGTGGAAGATTTAATGAAGGGACGGATCATTTTTCTAGGATAAAGAATGGAGAGGAACGAAGTAACTTGGAGGAAAACTTCCTAGATGTACAATTATTTTCAGTACATATTGTTGATGAATAATTTGCTGACATCATTGAGTTTTTGAGTACAAGATTTTCCCCAAAGGAATTTAATACTATGTAGAAGACGAATTTGGTGGTGAGAGTTGCAAACTACCAACTAATTGAAGGAAACTTATACAAACTTGGTGCGAACAACATTTTGAGGATATGTCTTGTGGAGCATGAATTTCCTATCATTTTAGCAGAAGCACATGAAGGAATAGCTGGAGGACATTATGCAGGGAAATCTACTGCACAAAAGATATTGCGTGCAAGACTATGGTGGCCAATAGTTCACAAGGATACAAAGGAGTATTGTTAGAATTGCAATGTCTATTAGAGGGTTGGAAAGCCATCGAGGAGGGATGATATTCCATTAAGACCTCAAGTAACTTTGAAAGTGTTTGAAAAGTGGGAAGTAGATTTTGTAGGACCAATTAACCCACCAGCTAGAAGATCAGGAGCAAGGTATATCATTACAGCGACATAATATTTGTCTAGATGTGATGAAGCAACACCAGTAAATGATTGCAATGTAGAAACTTCATTGTACATATTATTTGAGAAAATAGTCACAAGGTTTGGATTCCCTAGAGTTCTGATGAGTGATAAAGGGACTCATTTTATCAATAGTACTATCCAGGCAATGACTGGAGAAGTTGAGATACATGATTAGAAGAGCACTCCTTAACATCCTCAATCCAGTGGGATAGTAGAAGGATTTAACAAGATATTGGAGAATTCCTTAACCAATATTAGCAATGTGAAAAGGGATGACTGGGATTTGAATATACTAGCAGTGTTATGGGGCTATATAACTAGATGCAAGAAGCTCACAGGGAAAACACCTTTCATACTAGTGTATGGACATGAAGCAATAGTACCTTTGGATTATTTGATACCTAGTATGTGCATTGAAACAATTACAAATATGATAGAAATAGGTGCAACTCAAGAAATATTGGAACAACTCATGGAATTAGAAGAAGACATAATTGTAGTTGGTTTCCATCAATAAATACAGAAATCAAAAGATAAGGCTTGGCATGACAAACATATTAAGAAGGAGAACTTTAAGGAAGGATATTTGGTTCTCCTCTATGACAGTAAATATTTGCATCACCCAGGGAAGTTCATGATGCATTGGATAGGGCCATATGAGATAAATTTTGTCACATATGGAGGTGTTGTGCAACTGCAAGATTTGGCAGGCAAGGAGATGCAAGGGATGTTGAATGGTAGTCGAATGAAATTGTATAAGGATAGACAACCTACCAACCCTCAATAGTTTCTGTACATAAAGTAGAATTGTACATATTGTATATCATAGGAATTAAAAGAAGAAAAATAAAAGAAAAAATTATTAAAAGAAGAAGGTAGAGAAAGAAGAAAAAGGAAGAAAAAACTAGAAATAGAAGAAAAAGCCAAAAATAAGATGGATAAGTGGTAGAGAGACATTTGAAGGATATAGCACACAACATAAGTTATAAATTGGTATGACAGAACCTAAATACACTACACAATAATAAAATATGAATGCAACGCGCTGAGAGGGAAAGTGGTCGAAAAAAGAAAAAGGAAGTAAACAGAAAAGTGGGATACAACAGAGCATTTATGACAGGTCATATAAAAGAAGGAAAATTTCAATATAATCCTAATTGTGATTTGAAGCAGACGAGAACTAAGGAGAGAAATACGAGCATGATAAGGTATTTCTGAGAAGGTTAAGAAATAATTTAGAGAAATTCCTTCGATATCTAGCAGAATGGAACCACTGAAGGTCAGATCTCCCAGTAGAATTGCAAGAAACACATGAAGTGTTGTGAAGTCCACAAAGAAAGAAACTATAGAGGTATAAAACCCAATTCATCTAGAAGGAATTATCGATGTGGATTCAATCTCATCACCCATCGAGGAATCAGTGATCCCAACCCTTGTTGAGGAACAAGAGCCATTTGTTGAGTAGATGGATGTGGATCTAAGGGTCGAAGGACAAAACCCCACTGAAATACAAAACCCTACACAACAACTGGGTTTTGGAGCGCCACAACAAGTGAACAAAGAAGATGATGAAAGGACTAAATTAGACGATCCTAGGTCACAGGCCGAAGCAGAGTAACAACATGTCATAGATACATCACGCAAATAGAAGAAAAGGTGCAAGTAGAAGATGTTACAAGTGAACTTGAATCAGACGTAGAGGAAAAATCACATCAAGAGGTAGGTACATCAACTGTGATAGAAAAGAAGAGGGTAAAACAACCAATACAAAGGTCATCGCACAAGAAGGAAGAAGTCACAATAACACTATTGTGCATACCATAAGGAGTGACAAGTATTCCTAATATTTTAAGATGTGTAGAAAAACTGAGGTACAAAGACCATGACATAGAAGACATAGATAAATTCCATGAATTTGTGTCATAGGTATACATGGAGAGCAAAGGGATAAGTGCATCAGGAGTTCCAATATTGGAACTGTTAAGCCCTAAATAATGGATCATTAACCCTTAATTGGGGCATATTACATTAGTAATGTTATTTTATTTATGTCGGATTTAGTCCATTAGTTTTAATTATACCTCCTAGTCTCATATATATACCAAGGAGACATTTTCATTTAGAATCATATGGTATTTGGACATTTATGTGGGCATATGGAGGTTTCCCCCTCAAACAAGTTTATTATATGAATTTCTCTCTTTTTCAAGGCGTTGAGTACTTATTCTGAGGTTTTTCTATGCTATATTTATATTTGGTTCCTAACATATGGTATCAGAGCTCAAGGTCTTGGGGTTTCGTTGCTACATCTGAGACACCTTGTAATTTTTGCTATAACTTTTTTTCTACAATGATTCATAAGGAACGGATTGGAGTATATTTAGTATATGGATCAAGGTACGTTGGGTTAAAATTTCAGCTCCCGAGGCCTTATACTTTTTGAGATACAACTTTTGTAAGATAGGGTTCTAGAATCAACTTGAATTGAGTCATTGTGGAATTTTCGCTATAAACGTTTTTCTGTAAAGTTTCAAACCTTGAAATCTAAAGGATATTCATAGAAATTATTAAGGTATACGTGGTAACAATTTCAGAGTAGGGGTCATCTTAAATTTGTATATACACCAGTGGAAGATAGGGTATCTGACTAGTTCTATTGACTAGTCTCAAGCAGGTATTCTGGGTAAAACAATCATAACTTATTCCTAGAGTATCCAAATTGAGTGAGACCAGTTGAATTGGATAATGGACAGCCTGTAGTAGTTCTGGTATGAGTTTCAGAATTTTATATCAATTATTTTGTGTAGGGAACGCTATACAAGTGAGATCTCCTGGAAAGGCCAAAAATCATAAAGTTGTGGGGAAGTTACCATAAATTACACTTGGCACATCCAATTTTTATCATCCCTGTGGCATTACAGAGAAGAAATATCAGAGACCTAAAAAAAAAGAAAATTTCATACTCAGAAGGGCCGAAATTGTGGAGATACAATAAAAGGAATATTGTCTAGCAGAACCACCTCAAAATCAAGGTTTAAAGTGATACTTGGCCAACATGCCACAAAAAAAGGGAACTTATACACCAAATAAGCCTCCAGACAATCCTACTTGGACTCTTGATGAAGGTGAAGAAATGCGTAGGGAAATAAATGTTTTACAAAAGAAGACAATAACAAAAGATGAACTACAAGAGATGATGGATTCAATTGAAGCTAAGTTTGAGGCAATAAATACTAACATGGATTGTTTAAAAGGGGAGATCATGGAAGGATTAAAAAATTTCATAATAGAGAGGACACCTGAAAGTGAAAATGTATCCCATGAAATTCATGACGAGGACACAAGGAAGGTGAATCAAGAATGGAGAAACTCCAACTTTGGGTTGAAGACCAACCACGTTCCTAAGATCAATATAAGAAAGTTTGATGGCAAGGACCTAATCACATGGATACTTCAGATGGAGCGATTCTTTGATCTACATAATGTGCCACATACAAAAAAGGTACGAATTTCATCTTTATATTTAGAACCCAATCAATTTGTATGGTATCGATGGCTTTGTTCTCGCAAATCACTCATCACTTGGACAATTTTCACGGAAGAAATGATAGCACACTATGAGGATACATGGAGCAATACCTTCTTTAGCCAATTGATAAATCTCAAGAAAAAGGTTTCAGTTACAGAGCACATTGAGAACTTCCAAAGATTGAATACAAAAGTAATAGATATTCCAGATGAGCACTTGATTGATGTATTCATAGGAACTTTAAGGGATAACATTCAACATGAGGCTTTCCTTTGGGAACCCAAATCATTGGAGAATGCATTTAGGGTGGCAAGAAATGTTGAAAGTAAAAATATGGCTATGGCTACTAGAAGGACCAATCCTAACATCTATAAATAGAATAATGCTCCTTCTTCTAAAACACCTCAACCTACAAGGTTGACACCTCAACAATTGGAGGAAATAAAATAAAAAGGTTTATTATTTAATTGTGACAACAAGTACAGTAAGGGACATAAGTGTGGTGAGAAGAAATTATTCTACATATATTGTGAAGAGGAAGAAGAACAAGAACAAGAACAAGAACCATCTCAAGATAAAAACGTAGAAGCAATTTTGTCTGAAGAGTTGACTCGCACGATATCGTGTAATGCATTGGCTGGAATTAGCACTCCTCAAACCCTCAATATCGAAGGATATACCAAAAATAAAATGGTAATAGTCCCAATTGATTCTAGCAGTACTCTCAATTTCATTCATTATAAATTAGCCAAATATCTCAATTGATTTGTATATCTAGCGCGAGAGTTTCAAGTAATGATTGCAGATGGAGGAACTATCAATTGCTTAGGAAAATGCAATAATATCAATATTACTATGGGAGAATATGTAATGAATAGTCCAATGATTTCTATACCCATGGGTGGTTCTGATGTTGTACTAGGAATGCAATGGTTACAATCATTAGGAACATTGGCGTTTGATTTTCAAGAACTTTTCATGAAATTTTCATTGGAAGGAAAATAAATTGAGTTAAGAGGTATCACAGGGAAACCCGGTAAGGTGATAAGATCTAATGGGATGACAAAATTATTGAAAAAAGGACATCAAGGTGTTATTGCAAAACTATTCTCACTAGATGTTCAAACATCTAAGCCATCTATTCCTCAAAATCTCCAAGGGATCATTGATAAGCATTCCAAGGTATTTGAAGATATTCCCAAAGTTCTTCCACCCACTTGAAATCATGATCATGATATTCACCTAATTTCTGCGAGTGTTCCTCCTAACATCAAGCAATACAAATACCCTTATGCCCAGAAGAGTGAAATTGAGCACATGGTTGAAGAAATATTAGAGGTTGGCATTGTTAGACCTAGCCAAAGTTCTTAATTTGCACCGGTGGTAATGTTATTCAAGAAATATGGCTCATGGCATATGTGTCCAAATTATAAAGAGCTTAACAATATCACTATTAAAGATACGTTTCCCATTCCCATCATTGATGAATTGTTAGATGAACTACATGGAGCAATCTATTTCACAAAGTTGGATCTTCGTTCAGGGTATCATCAGATTAGATTGAAAGAAGAATATATCCCAAAAAGAACATTCTGAACTCATGAAGTCCCTTATGAATTTTTGGTCATGCCTTTTGGCCTTACAAATGCACCTTCCACATTCCAAGGGTTGATGAATTCCATTTTCAAGCCCTTACTTCGAAAATTTGTGTTAGTATTTTTTGAT
>JZKD02S1673605.1:682202-697899 GCA_000966675.3 Picea glauca
AAATATTCAAATTTCTAAGTATTTTATATAGTTTTTATAAATTTTTGGCGTTTTCTAAGATAAAATAATTTTATCCTATAGAATTTGGGCGAATCATTTTTAAAATAGCGAATCACATTTTATGAAAAAACATGGAAAATTAGCCCATGAGCGAAATTTATCCCCTAAAATCATCCCTGTTGGTGAGTCCAATTGGTGCGATTAATGTGGTGTCCCATCGGTCCTTTCCGTCATTGAATTCTACCTAACTTCGTCATTTCATACTACTTTTACCGTCTTTCTATTTCCCGCTTGTTTCCCCTTTGACATGGTCGTTGTCCTTCTCCTCACCAAGTTTGTGTTCCTATTCTTCCTCCGATGCACTGTGCCTCTGTTGGTTCTTTTTGATATATTGGTTTTTTTAATTTTATTTCTACGTGGTGTTATATTCTTATGGAAAAATACCTGTGCTCAAGTACTGAATGATATCTACGAAGTATTCATCATCGATCTGGACTAATAATAATTGTGCATCTAGGAATTTGTCTTCTAAATTCATAGGTTCATATCCATTTGTGACTCTTGATAGGTGGTCAGGTCATGCATTCAATCTTCCTGGCTTGACTATTACTTTAAAGTCAAATTATTTAAATATTAGTAACCATCGACATATTATCCCCCCCAACACTAGCTTGTTGACTAGGTATTTTAGGGCTAAGTGATCTGTGAACATCTTAAAGTGTTTCCCCAATAAGTAATGTCTGAAATTTTGCAGCCTGTAGACCATAACTAGTCCTTCTCTCTCTATAGTGTTATATTTCTGCCCCAATTCAGATAGTTTTCTTCTTGCAAAGGCTATGGGGTGATCCAAATCCCCTTCTCCTGGTTGTGCCAAGATAGCTCCAAGGGATATGGATGATGCATCTACATGCATGTGGAATCTCTTCTCCCAGTCTGGAAATACTAATATTGGCACTGTGACCATATTTTCCTTAAGGGTATCCAGATCAAGTTGACACTCGTCGTTCCACTGAAACTTTGCATCTTTTCTTAACATTTTTCCATTGGTGCGGTAATATGTGTGTATCCTTTGATGAATTTCCTGTAGTATCATGTGTGTCCCAACGTCGCTCTTAGCTGACAGACTGTTTTAGGTGGTGGTAAGTTAATAATTACTGCAATCTTTGACAGATCTACTAGTAAACCTTGTTTTCATACTATGTAGCCAAATAGTATCCCAAACATTGTTCCGAACATAAATTTCTTTATGTTCAGTGATATATGGCACTACCTGCATCTTTCTAACATCATTCGTAAGACTTCTACATGTTATCTCAACAAACTATAGACTTTCCAATCATCCAAGTATACCTCTAGAACTGGTGGATGAATTCTTTAAACGTGACGATGACTACTCTGGAAAATATTACTGGTGCATTCTTCAGTCCAAACGACATTACTATGTACTAGTAGGATCCCCATTCTGTCGCAAATGTGATCTTGTATCTGTCTTCCTGTACTATCTTGATTTGATGATAGCCTGAGAATCCATCGATAAATGAGTAAGCTTCATGTCCACCTACATTCTCTAACACTTCATCCGTGAAAGGTGTAGGGATCGGGTCATGTAGGCATGCATCGTTCAACTTCCTTAAGTCAATGCATATCCTTATCCCTCCTTTTTTTTTTTCTTGAACTGTCATCGAGCTTATCCATTCTGATTATTCAACTGGTTATATGATTTCTGCTTCCGATCTCAACTTTGAATTTCTTCTTATATACTAGGTTCAATCTGTATGGTCATTGTCTTATCAGTCTTGCTTCGGGTGTGAGTGGTATCTTCATTTCTCCTAGATCTTTGTCTATACCCTTCATCTCTGTAAATGTTGTGGGAAACAAGTCATTATACTCATGTAGTAAATCTATTATTCTCTCTATTGTTTTCTCATCCCAGTAATCTCCAATGTTGGCCATTTTGGGATTCTCAATTGTCTCAATGTTGACTTTATTTACCTTGATCGGTGTGGAAATAAATTTTGATTCTATAGGTGGTCCCTTCACTTCTCTTTCTCCTTCATCTTCTTCAATTTGAATATCGTGTGGATCATCTTCATCTGGTGCTTCCTCTTGTACATGGTAACATGACAACAATTCCTTAACTGTCTGTTTGTTCTGTTATTCTTCTTCTGTTATGAGTTCTACTTCTAGTTCTTTGATGAATATCACTCCTATTATTTGTTTAAGAGTGACATACATGTTGGGTTTCTCATGCTCTAATGAGAAAGTGACTCTAAAATTCTATTGCAATGTCATCCAAGTCGCAGTTCCCTTGCACAATTCCTGGTTTGTATACTAGTTCGCTGGTATGCCCTCTAGGGTGTGTATAAAATAGTGAGGCCATTCTTCTGGGGGTGTCATTTTCCACAATTTTATACACTCCTCCAAGTTTTTCATTGGTTCCCCTTGTCCATCATACTTCTTCTACTTTTTGTCTTTTTGTTCTGCGCCAAACCTTATGCGTAGTAACCGCTTACATTGGTAGAAATATGTGATTGTCTCTTTGTGTGCACCCCACCATCTTGTAGGTGTGGCCTTGAGTGCTATATCAAGTTCTAATAGTCTTTGATTCTCCAAGACTTTGTATTCATACTGTGCCAAGAATGTTTCCAAATTGTTTATTCCATGGAAAATGGGTGATTCCCTTATTTTTGTGCCTACCCATCTTACTGCGTGGTCTATTTGTGCACATCTTCTCATGGAAAATTCGTGTAGCCTTTATTGCTAGTTCTCTAACCTAGTTTCTGAGTCTATTGCACATGAAGTAATTCTCTACCAACTGAGTATCCCATATGCAGTTGGGTTTACATAATCCTCATCTCATGCAGTTGTTTTTTACAACTAACTAATTTCCTCTAAGTCTAGGAAAGTAGGTTCTACAAACCTCTCCTCTTCTGATGGATCTAATGGTGCGATGACCTTGTATTCTCCTGACTCAAATGTCATTTTCCTAGTCTTCAAGTTGATTATGGCCTGATTGCCAAATTCCCAATCTAGACCAAGAAAATCTAGATATGGTGTTGTGACGTCCACTATTTCAATGAATTCAAAATCGGCTTTAGTGTGCACTTCATCTAGGTCTATTGTTACTCCTTTCATTCTACCGATTGGTAGGATTCTGTGTTGGTTTGGTATTTTCAGTTGAACAGGTGAATATCTTAATGTGGGATCTCTCATGCATTGCCATGTCTTCTTTGGTAATACATTAAATTCAGATCCTATATCCAGTATGATGTCGCCCATGTTGAAATCCCCGATGTTGGCATTCAGTCCGAACTCCCTACTGGTTATTCTTCTTGTATGTAGGTGATTAACTGTTTTTTGTTCTAGTTTTCCTTCTGTCTCTATACTACATTTTTCTAATATGTTTTTCAATATTTTGACAGATGATGGATCACTCAATACTTTTACACAAGATTGAAAAAAGCCTTTGATTGTACTTAGTTTTCCCATGGGCTGCATTTCGTTGGTATGATCCAAGAATGGAGGCATCTCATACTCTGGTGATTCCTTGTTTTTATACGCAGTTGAAGTCGATGGCATGTCTTCTTTATGAAATTATTGTCTTGATTTCTTAAATACCTCTTTTTCCTTCTGTGTGTTGAACTGCTTCCTTGGTTCGGTGTTCTTTTTCACCCACTGATTTTGTGTTGGCTCTTGTTGGACTGCGTCGTTCCCTGTTTTCTCTCCTTTGCAGGTAACTATGTTGATGTTTCATCCTTCATCCCTTGCTTTGGCTAAGATCCACTAAACATTCTAGTTGTTATGGTTCCCCTTTTCATGGATATTTACTAATGTTGTCAGACATTCCTCTATAACATGGTCTGATGCGTGACAATACATACAAGTTGTTGGTGGAAGCGGACATTCGCTTTCATAATGTCTTGGTTGTTGACCATTGTGACATACCACCGGTCCTCTACCTCATCCAAAGCTTCCTCTGGCTCATCCTCCACCTCAGTATCCTACTTGATCTCCTCTTTGAACATTGTATTGAGGCACCTGATTATACTACACGGTATTGTACTGAGGCTATGTTGTGTTGTATTGCGGTTGCACATTATTATATGGTTGTTGCGCAGTATTATATTGTTGTTTCTCAGTGTTGTATGGAGATGGAACTTGATTAAACTATGGTGCGGATTGCCCCATCATCATTTCTTCCTACACTCTATATGCATCTAATGTCCTTTCTCACATCAACTCCATGGTTCTGCAATCTTTTTCATCGTGGCCTACTGACTTGCAAACATTGCAATATGAACTCTTTGGAAATGTCTGGTATTTCAGCATCATCGTATAGTGATAAGGATCGTGACCTAGTTTCTTGCAGATTTTGCACCATAGTCCTCCTGTTGGTAACATATTTGGAATTTCTGCTGCCATATACTGCGCAAATGTTGGACATTCGTTCTCGTGGTGTCCTCCCTTCCAGTATGTAGTGCACCAAATGGATTCTCATTTGTCTTTACTCTTATTCTGGTTTAGATGAAATGTTAAGTTCTTCATATCCTCCTTTAGTTCTTCGATAGTTGGGTCTGTCTGCTTATACTAGTTTTCTTCCAGTTACAGGGCTCCCTACAGAGCCTCTACCTGCATCTGAAACTTATGTTGTCGCAATGGATATTTTAAGTGAGGTAGCAGTGAATTGAAGAATAGGTGCCTATGTTGCATGTCAGTCATAATATATTTGAACTTTCCTTTCAATCTCTTGAATCTCTGGTCAATCTCCCATATAGATTCTCCTAGTTTCTGTCTAATTTTGATCATCTCATTCATGTACTGATCCTCTAAACTTAGCTTCTAGAACTCATTTATCAACAACTTCTTAATGTTTGTTAGTGTCCTTATCATCCCAGGTGCATTGTTTGCATATAGACTCATGTACCAGTCTGATGCGCAGTCTCTTAGCATAATAGATAACTGCACAAGTTTAGTATCTTCATCAGTGATATGTTTTTCTTCCCATATCTTTGCACAAATGAACAAGTGTTTCTCAGGGTCTTTTTTTGCTTCTCCTCGAAATTATGGTAACTTGATGGTGGGATCGTGTCCTGCCATTCCAAACATTGAAATACTAACTCCGTGTGGTGTAGATACCTGACTAGTGCTACATGAACTAGATCCTCTAGTTGTTGTTACTTGTATGGATGTACAACCTGATGTCTGACTACTTCTGAACTTCGATTGTCTAAACAGTGGTGTTCTCTTTGGTGTATTAGTCTCACATGGGTTTATGGGTTCCACACTAAAATTAATATGGATAGGATTGTTTCCTTCTCTTCCCATTCTTGGCCCTCTCATCCTCCTCTCATATGTTGTGTGTAGGATTTCCTCAATCTTCTCCACAACCCGGAGATCCTCTACCTCTTCTTTGTCACTCGCCAAGCCTTCCTTCACAACTACGACTCTCTTCTTGGTATTTACCTTGTACTGGTAGGGTACTCTGCTACACGTCTTTCCAGATGTCGCCATGATCTACTTGACCTGGTCGTCATCCATCATGATTGGGTCCAAGGGTTCCTCCTCCTTTCCCTTATCCTTTCCTCCTTCCATTTCTCCTCTTTCTGTCAGTGCTTCCCCCCTTCCCCCATGGACACAGTGAAGTTTAGTTGTCTTAATCCATTGTCATTACACCTTTGTTATATAGTAGTATCTTAATGGAAGTATACAATGATCGAATGTACCTTCCTCAAGGCCCGCTTAGAAACTCTTGCTCTGTTGTGCTATACGACTTTGTTGTGTCAACAACAAACTTTGTTATAAAACCTACCACAATACTGTCAAGACAAAAATCTACTTCATGGGTGAATGTGTTGTTCACCTGCTGTAACTATTCAATCTGTATTAGGGTCCAATCTAACTATCGAATCCAGTTCATTGTGTTGTTATCCTTCAACATTAGTATCCACTCCTACAATAAATGTGGAAAATCATAGATAAAGACTTCATGCAAATCAGTAAACACGTATTTCTCAAGATACTTGCGGGGTGTTACTCTAGGGTTTTTGTTATCTTTATGTGCAAACTCTAGCTCTTTTGTCTTTAGCTAGCTTTCTATCACTTCTTTTGTGGGATTCCATGGTCTCAACATCCCCTTCTAGTAGCTCATTACTTTCTTCTTTTCTTTACTCTTCTCTTGTTCAACCTATCTCATCTACTCAATCCTCCTATGTTCCTACCAATGACAATGAAACCATTTGTTGGTTACTTCTTCTTCTATGTAGGGACCGTAAATTAACAAAGCCTAAAAAAATTCATACAATTAAACATAAAATTTCTTTTAACGCATAAGTAATTCATTAATCATCATATAAGCATTTAATATTCAACAGAAATTAAATTTATCCACAGGATGAAAATAAATTACATAATCATCACATAACCAGCCAATTCATAAATAAAAATACCTTTGTCTAATTCTATTATCCCAATATCTAGTTGTCCTCTCTGCCACTTTGCCTAGCCTGATGCTCTGACCAAACCCTGCGCAAAACCAACTAACCACCCAGCTAGCTAGAAGCAGCCTTTCCGGCTCCCTAGCTCCAGGATTCCTAGCCCCTGAGCCCAAAACTCCCAACAACTACGTGCACTCCTGCAACTGTCCTCCCAAACTTCCAACCAGAAAAATATCAAAAAATACCAAGAAATACAATCCCTCTCTCCAGAAATGGTTCCTCTCCCAAAATTTCATAATGCCTCTCTCGAAGGCCTCTGCCCAGTCATATCCCCCATTCACCACCTCCTCCATCATTTAGGGCCACCCACCTTATCCCCCCATTTACTCCTTCTCCCATGTCATACGTAAAGTCTTATAATAAATAAATTAAAGTCCATTTACTACCTTATCCCTTATCATACGTAATGTCTTATCATAAATAAATTAAATTTATTAAGCCTTGAATTCTTTATCCAAACCTTAAATGTGTTAAGTACTCAATTAATTAATTAATTTTATTAATAGTTAATCATTACTTAACTAATACACATTAAGACAATTAATTACTTAATTAACTTTACATGATAATCCTATGAAACTATTTAACTAGGGTTGTTACATACACCCACCCTTCAGGAAACTTCATCCCGAAGTTAAGGTATTTTATGATACAAGGGAAAAGAGACATGGTTCACACATTCATAACAAATAACCATCATTATTAGTAAGTAAGACAAGAAACTCATTCATACTAGTGTATATGTACAAGAAATGTATGTGTAGCTAGTACATACAAGTTTCGTGCATGTACTAATAATCAATAACTATCACCCTTATAGTAATTTCTGTATGCATCCAATCCAATCAACATGACTATTCTTTTATAAAAGACAATAAACCAATCAAATGTTTGCGAAATCCTTTAATTACAATTATCTAGTTCAATAATTTTATTTAGACAACTATGGTTTAGTTACATAATTATGAATATTCATATATACACATTTTCTTTTCAGAAGGGAAAAACAATAAATTCCACCATAAGACAAGTCTCCATACTCTCTCAACTATTTATACTCATCCTTCCTCCCTAACTTACTTCCATATTCATTCCTATCCTTCCTCTGCTGAGCTATCTTGGAGTGTCAACTATATTGACCTAAACCAAAATAGAACCCATAAGAGGAAGTGTCACTATCTCGACCAAGATTCCCCAGCAGGCAACTGACAGTCATCATCACATGTCTAGGGGAGCGTGAGCTAACGTCGTCCTCCCATGACTTCAGGTTTCAGAGGATACACAGTGGGAAATGCCTCCACCCCTCCTAATCATAACTAGGGTCCACACCCTACAATGGAATATACAATGGCACCGTGTTGTTGGGAGTTTTGTCATCACTTATTCGGTTTTGGGCAGTCTCATCACCTGAAATCCTGCACTAGTCCACATATCATAGCAATGTATCCAAACCAATATTATTTCACATACAAGGATTCATACCATATTGTTTCTCAGCCAGTGTTCATGTCATTCACTTTCATCATTATTATCCCTTGGCTATTTCATAGCCCATAACCTGCAGATTATTCTGTAACACAAAGTCATACACTTCTATGCATTATCATCATGTAATTCCATACAACCATCATTTCAATTCAGTATCCATGTACCAACAACTTAACATCAAAGTTTTCAAGTTAGAAATAGATCTCATAATATCCCATAATTCAATTTTGACACCCCTTCATAAAATTATCAATTACAAAATAGATTGCATCATATCCAACATCATTCTAATAACATTTAAACCTTCATAGGATTCTCATTCACACAATATATCTCATCATATCCATCATCATCAATAGCATTTAAACGTTCATAAAATTTACATTCACATAGTAGATCGCATTATATCCATCATCATCAATAACATTTAAACATTCATAAAATTTACATTATCACAATATATTGCATCATATCCATCATTATTCAAATACATATAACATTCATAAAGCTTCATACGTCTTAAAAAGTTTAAGTGTATCATTTAATAGTTTCACTGTGAGTAGAAAATAAAAGTGTAGGCCTCAGGTAATCCTGGCTATCTAAGTCAAAAGGTGATTTTACATACACCCCACCTCCGAGAAACATATTCTCAAGGTGGTAAAAAAAAGTGAGGGATAGTCTCGTCATAGTGTCTCGGTGTCTTCCCAAGTAGCAGATCCTGGACTATACTTGTCCCATTGGACCTTAACTTGGTCTACTAGATGGTTCCTGAGCTGTTGGACTCTACGATCCAATATGCGTAATGGTTCTATCATGAGAGTTCCCACGTCCGATACCTAAAATTCCTTCCAATTTAGTTTATGTGATTCATCAACAACATAATGACGTAAAATAGATACATGAAAAATGTTATGAGTTTTATGCAAGTGGGGTGGCAGTACGAGACGATAAGAAACGGGTCCAATTTTCTCTTGGATTCTGAACGGTCCTATAAATTGAGGTAACAACTTTGTCCCCTTCCCGAATCGTATGGTACTCTTGTTAGGCCTGATACAAATGAAAACTTGGTCGCCCACTTCATAAATTCAGTCGATCCTCTGTGCATCCTCATAACTGTTCTGTCTATCCCGTGCTTCCTTCAGTCTCTTCCTAATCTATATCACTTGTGCCTCCATCTCTTGAATCAATTCTGGCCCAACTATTACTTAGTATTCTAATCTTTCCCAACTCAATGGTGTTCTACATGGCCTTCCATACAAAGCTTCGTAGGGTGGAATTTCGATGGAGCTATGAAAACTGTTATTGTACACAAACTCTACCGAAGGTAGGTACTTCTCCCACTGGGTTTGATTATCCATGACATACATCCTAAGCATGTCTTCCATGACTTGATTTATCCTCTCAGTTTTCCCATTTGTTTCAGGATGATAAGTTGTGCTTAAGTTCAACTGAGTCCCCAATGTTGACTGCAAACTTATTGAAAACCTAGAAGTGAATCTAGAGTCCCTATCTGAAATGATCTTCTTAGGTATCCCATGCAAATGGATAACCTCACTTACAAACACATGTGCCACATCAGTGACATCGTAAGTGTCTCTAACCAGAATAAAATGAGCATTCTTAGTTAACTTATCCACTATCACAAGAATGGCATTGTGTCTATGATATGTGAGCGACAACCCCACAAAAAAATCCATAGAGATGACTTCCCACATGGACATAGGAACATCATGTGGTTGTAGGAGGCCTGCTGGGTGATGGTGGTCAACTTTCACTTGTTGAAACTCTAGGAACTTGGCGACGAAATGGACTACATCGTGCTTCATGCCTACCCAGAAGAAAAGTTTCCTCATGTCTTCATACATCTTCTTCACACCCGGATGTGTGAAATAAAGTTCTCTATGGGCTTCCTTCAGTATGATGCTTCGAATATCCCCATTTTTAGGGATGTACATCCTTCCCCAATATCTCAATAGTCCATCTTCTTCCAAACTATATCCTTCATACTTTGGATCTAACTGCCTCCCACTCTAGAGGTTTGAAGTAACCTTTAAATACCAACTATCTTCTTGGAGTTGCGTCAACACACGTTCCCTCAGATTGACTTTTAAGGATATAAAGGAGAAGACATGTGATCTCCTACTCAAGGCATCTGCAACCACATTTTCCTTTCCCTTAATGCATGAAATACAAAAATTGTACTCACTCATAAAATCACTCCATCGCCTTTTCCTGTCATTCAAATCCCTTTGAATGAAGAGATGTTTTAAACTTTGATGGTCCATTTTGAGCTCAAAGTTTCTCCCCACAAGATAGTGCCTCCAAAGTTTCAGAGCTAGCATTATAGATGCCAACTCTAAATCATTAGTAGCGTAAATATCTTTGTGTTTCTTCAACTTCATTGATGCATAAGATATCACTCCTCCATCCTGCATTAGCACGCCCCCCAACCCTTGCATCGAGGCATCCGTGCAGACTGTGAAGTCCTTTTCCATATCTGACACTCGTAGAATTGGCGAACTAGTTAGTAACCTCTTAATCTCAATGAATGCACTATCACATTCTTTCGTCCATTCATACCTGACCCCCTTGCACTGCAAAGTGGTGATGGTTTTCGCTATTTTTGAGAATCCTTTCACAAATCTCCAATAATAACCTGCTAGCCCCATGAAGCTTCTCACCTCATGGGCATTTTTCGGCACTGGCCATTCCATAATGGCCTTTACCTTTTCTAGGTCCACATAGATTCCTTCATCGGAAATGATATGACCTAAATAGTGGATTTATTTCTGGAAGAAGGAACACTTTGACAAATTCCCATACAATTTGTTCTCTCTAAGACAAGACAACACCACTCGTAAGTGTTCCTCATGTTCTCTTTCATTCTTGGAATAGATGAGGATGTCATTTAGAAAGACTAGTACAAAAAGGTCTAAGTTCTTCTAGAATACGCTGTTAATGAGGCTCATGAATACTATTGGTGCATTGGTCAATCCAAAAGGTACTATGACAAACTCGTAATGCTCAAACCGAGTTCAAAACATAGTTTTTGGGATATCGCCTTCCTTAATCCTTAACTGGTGATACCCTGATCGTAAATCAATCTTTGAGAATATCATTGCTCCTTTCATCTGATCGAAGAGGTCATATATCTGTGGCATTAGGTACCTATTTTTCACTGTAGCACGGTTCAAGTCCCTGTAATCTATACACAATCGTAAGGAACCATCCTTCTTCTTTACAAAAATTACTGGTGTGCCCCAAGGTGAGACACTGGGCCTTATTAGCCCTAAGTCTAATAACACTTTCGATTGCATTTGAAACTCACAAAGTTCCAGCGCTGTCATCCGATACAGAGTCTTGGAAATTGGTTCTGCACCAGGTTTTAGATCAATAGTAAAATCAAGCTCCCTCTCAGGAGGTAACCCTGGCAACTCGTTCGAAAAAACATCCTTAAATTCTAACAATACCGGGTATTGATCTAATGAGGGTCCCTTCCTTTCATTCACTGCTTCCACTACATATAGTCGACACCCATGCCTCAAGCATCGCTTAACCTTCATAGTTGAGATAAAGCATAATGACACCCTTCTTCGTACACCTTGGATCTCCACTATCCTTCCTTTGTCATCTATACAGAGAACCATTTTTGCGAAACAATCTACCAAAGCTCGATGAGCTTCTAACCAATCCATTCCAATGATTAGTTAATATGCCCCGAGAGTAGTGACATATACCTTCAACCTAGTAGTACACACTCCCAGGTCTACTATACAATTATCGATGCTAGGTCCTACCACTTGTTTTTCCCCCGAAGCCATCTCGACTTGTTTAAAGTCATCGTGCTCATAGGATGCCAACCCACTCTTTTCTAATGCAGATGGTGAAATGAAAATATTTATAGCACCATAATCAAATAAAATCTTAACGTTGATATGATTTAGTGTACCTGATGACTCCACCACCGTGGATTGATGCTCGACCTGATGATTATTAACCATTGCGTAAATCTGGTGGCTACTACTTTCTCTTCCCATCGAGGCCTTTCCCTCTCTATGCACGAATCCTAATTGTAACTCTGGTCAGTCACATTGGTAATGGGGTCTTCCACATCCCCAATAGGTAACACGGGATTGAACCTGTGCATTTTTATGTGACTCTCTCTGAAATGAGTTCCTTCCCCTGGAACCCCTGCCCCTACTAGTTGTTCCCTGAGATGGTCGTGGATCTGTCTGCATCATTGGTGATGAAAGAGATGCTTCACTCGCTGCCATTGAAATCCCTACGACTACTATTCTTGGTGCAACTCTGTTACCATATGGAGGTGGCCTTGAGCCCCCTCCCTTGGGAAATGTCCTAGGGGCCTTCCCCACGAATCTAGGGAGATGCAGAAAGGTCGGTCTCATACCACCGGTTAATTTCATGTGTTCCTCCGCATAACGCTCATTTTCCACAACTTCTTCTATTGAAGACGGTTTCCACATCCACACCATAGCCCTTATCTTAGGGTTCAACCCATAGACAAAGAATTCTTCCTGTCGTTGGTCATTATCCATATATGAAACATACTTGACCAATTCCATAAACCTAATCTCATATTCTTATATGGTTTTGTTTCCCTGTACTAAGGCATGAAACGCTCCTACCTATTGTTCCTCATAGTAAGCTGGTAGATATTTCCTTTGGAACCTCTCCTCAAAAAGTTCCCAAGATACGGTGTCTGGTGTAAGGTGCAATTGCCTCTCTAGGTTGCCCCACCAGTTCAAGGCACTGTCTCTTAACTAAAAAAATGTTATCTTCCCCTTTGAGGTGGATGCATAGTCCCTTAAGGAAAAACACCTTGTCATGCCTTCCAACCATGCTTCCACGTGTTCACTGGCGCGACCCCCGGCAAACTCTGGAAGTTTAATCTTCTGCAGTTCTCTAGTGATGTCTTCAGGTGGAGGTCCTCCCCCTGAATCCCTTGATGCTTCCGGATTACCCGTTCCATATGGTGGGGGTTCCACTTCGATCCTTACTGGTTGATGCCCCTTTAAAGTCTCATTTATGGCCTCCAAAGAGCACAGTATGAGAGTTAGTTCTGGCGATGGTGGTGGCGGCGCTGGCGGTGTTGGTGGTGCCTATGACGATGCTCCTCTGCCTCAATTCCATCGAGTCCTAACCATCCCATATGATTTAACTTGCATCAACCAAAGTTGTCAGGGTGAGTTCAAGGACATTTCACATTTGCGCAACTTAATTAGAAAATGGGGTTAGGCGTAAGTGTTTTTTTACTTGTTTGTAAACAGACGTTACTCTCTTTAGGGGAGTGGCTAGGTTAGGGTTAAGCATATAAGCTTGGTGACTTCGCCTAAGAAAACTACTGACTCCCTTTCCTGGTGGCCAGGCTAGCGTAGCACTATCCGCGCCAATTTCTCTAGCTTACATTCTTAGTTAACAAGAAGCCCCCGCCCTGTGTCATGGTTTAAGTCTTCAAACTTTTAGTTTAACTAATTAGTGTGATTTTTTTTTAACATAATTTAATATTAACATTAATTACTCATTTAATTAATTAATGATTCTAATTCCAATGATTAATTACTTTTAATTAATCATATTACTTAGTTTTAATTTGAAACATAATATATATATATTATAAATAGTTAATCAATACGAGATCTTTTTAAAATTAACAATTTAAATTTAAAAAAATTTAAAACTTTTAACTATTTAAACAATTAGAGTCTAGCTTTATAATATATATATATTTTTAAAATAATTAAGAAAAAATAAAAATAAAAAATATATATAAAAAAAAATCAAAATACACTTAAATAAATATAATAAACAAAAATTTAATAATAATAAAAATTTTTATATATATATATATATATATATATAGATATATATATATATATATATATATATATATAATTAAAAAAATCAAATTGGGCACGCATGAAGCCCATGTGCCCCTCCCCTGGGCTCTCATCCCTAAAACCCTATACGTAATCTCTAACAAACCCTAAAATATCCTCAACCCTAGTGCTCCCTCACTGTCGCCTCTCCACTTTGCTCTCTCCTTCTCGGTAGGCTCGATGCTCGGCTCTGAGCATTGGTGCTTGGGTTTTGGATTGTTTGTTGTTGCAGGTGCACTGTCGATTAGTAGACTTTTGCAGATAGATGATGAGTTGTGTGCAAAGTAAGGTCTTGTGGGCTTGACGATGAGCTTTCTATGTTGTTGTTGTTTGATATTGTGTTGTTGTTGTAGGTTCCATGGATCTGGTGAAGGAGCTAAGCCTCCACGCAACCCGCCACTCAATACGAAAGTCATGCAACAAGGTGGGTGACGGTTGAGAGGAGAAATAGATGTTGGATTTTGTCTCAGATTCGATGGAGGGCATAGATATTTGGGGCTTTCCAGCTGGCATAGGGCCTTTCCCTTCTCATGCCACTCCTCTGGTTCAGGTTATCATTGAGCCTGGGTCGACAACAGTGACTGTCTTCTCTCTTGTTTTGGTGCTAATCTGGTTGAAAATACTGGTGGCTCATCCTAGATGGAGGTTTCATTTCATTCCTACCCTCTTTCTTCGTGGGAGGACTCACTGCGGGCTAAAGTTCTCTTGGAGATGGGGTCTCTCTACAATGGTGAGCTTGGGTTTTCTAGCCATGGAGATATCATTTTTTTTTTTATTGGTAATAATAAATTTTTTTGTGTGTGCAGCGTGGCTCCTCTGTCGTGGCTAGGCGTTGATGAGATGCCTGTAATGGTATTATGGGCTTGGTGCTTGGCACTTGCCGATGGGTTTGTATTGTGTATTGATTAATTGGCGAAGAAATGTGGCTTGTGAAATTTTGTTATATGCATTCGATTTGGTCGATAGTTAGTGTCTTGGAATTTGGTATATGTGCTCGATTTTTGCACGTTGAGCACATTATGGAACTCTCCATGGTGGCTTGGTTTGGCGCTTGTGCACTGGCTTTGTGTTGTGTTTTGGTTGTGGACTTTGGTATATGCATTCGATTTGTTCTCTTAATAAAGGCCTCCTCTATCGAATTTAGATATAGGCTATGTTTTTCATAGTGCGGCCGAGGAAGTATCTTATTCAGGGTATTTTTCCAAGGGCCATGTGCAGGTCCAGCTTCTGGGCCGTTTAAATTGCATCGTTCAGATTTTTTTTTGTTGTCTTGCTATGTATTAATATTGATTCATTTGCTAGATGAAAAGAATGAACTTAAGCCATTGATACAATTGATGTTAACCTGATATCAGTTTAGGAAACAAATTCTCTTCCTCATCTTATTTCATTTGACAAGCATTTTTTTTTTTGAGTTTAATTTTTAAATTTTATTGTAATTTCTCTTGAGAAACTTGGAAGTGATGTTACATCTGATATCTGTATATAAACATTGATGTAGATACTTCAGAGGCTATTTCTGATCCATGTAGTTATCCTCCCAAATCAGGTTGGCATGTTGTTGAGCTGGAGAATGAATCATTTGATTCCAGGAATGTGAAGGATGCAGCGATTTGATCAACCGCATATTCACAATCCTCATACAAGGTGGCCTCACTTGTTTTGCCCAGGTCTTGGTGGCTTGGCGCTGGTGTTCTAGTTTTGAATTGTGTGTTGTGTTGCATGTGCTAAACCATGTGTTGTGTATGGCATACGGTTAATGTCATATGGCTTAGGTATTGGGCTTGTATTGATTTATGGACTCACCGTTTGGCATAC
>JZKD02S1673605.1:697949-708425 GCA_000966675.3 Picea glauca
TATATATATATATATATACACATACATATTTACCCTATACAGATTATTCAGGGTTTCACTATAACTAAATAGAAGTGTTTAAATTTCTGGGTGGGTAGGTAGGCCCTTGGCTCCATATTTTGAACCAGGTCTCTGATACCATGTGTAGGGACCATAAATTAACAAAGCCTAAAAGCATTCATACAATTAAACATAAAATTTCTTTTAACGCATAAGTAATTCATTAATCATCATATAAGCATTTAATATTCAAAAGAAATTAAATTTATCCACAACATGAAAATAAATTACATAATCATCACATAACCCATCCAATAAATAAATAAAAATGCCTTTGTCTGATGCTATTATCCCAATATCCAGCTATCCTCTCTGCTGATTTGCCTAGCTTGATTCTCTGACCAAACCCTGCCCAAAACCGACTAACCACCCAGCTAGCTAGGAGCACCCTTTCCAGCTCCCTAGCTCTAGGATTCCTGGCCCCCGAGCCCAAAACTCCTAGCAACTAGGTGCACTCCTGCAACTGTTCTCCCAAACTCCCAACCAGAAAAATATTAAAAAAGACCAGGAAATACAGTCCCTCTCTCCAGAAATGGTTCCTCTCCCAAAATTTCATAATGCCTCTCCCGAAGGCCTCTACCCAGTCATATCCCCCATTCACCACCTCCTCCATCATTTAAGGCCACCCACCTTATCCCCCCATTTACTCCTTCTCCCCTTTCATACGTAAAGTCTTATAATAAATACATTAAAGTCCATTTACTACCTTATCATACATAATGTCTTATCATAAATAAATTAAAGTTATTAAGCCTTGAATTCTTTATCCAAACCTTAAATGTGTTAAGTACTCAATTAATTAATTAATTAATTTTATTAATAGTTAATCATTACTTAACTAATGCACATTAAGACAGTTAATTACTTAATTAACTTTACTTGATAACTCTATGAAACTATTTAACTAGGGTCATTACATTCTATTCTATTCTATTTGAGTATATTGACCCAGGGTTCATGTCTATTTGGGTTTCCAACAAAGCCTCTAAAACTATTGGCCCTCCTAGTAAACCAAAAGGAAAAACAACGCACAAAATATGTTGTGCAGTCTCACCCGAGATAGATTTAATGGGTGGTTGTAATACTTATGTGTTTACAACCTTGGATTGAGTGAAATATATGAGAACTGTATATTGAACCATTATTATAACTTGTAACCGTAATAGACTGTCAATTACGAATAAGATGGAAATATAGAAACTCGTTCATTAAACATAACCATAACTACTAAAGATAATAAAGATACGCATGCATTCATCACATAACATAGATGTTACCATGGTTCACCCCCTCCTAGGCTATGTCCACAAAGATCTGGATCTTGGCTCTTTTATTATAGTAGTTTCACCTCTACAACGTCGTGTGTGTTACAATTCTTCTTAGTTGGGTAAGATCTATATGAGGTGGACTAGATTGCACTAGGATCCTCAGCCTATGATATAACCATCAATATCTACCCTCCTTCATCCTATCTAGCTCAACAACTTACCAAAATAGATCATATATAAAAATATTTCATATTGCAACAACTCATAGATAACTAGCTAAACCCCATAATACTCTGAACTGAACCCTCTATGATACCTAGTATCTATATATATACATTTCCTAGCTCTTTATAAATTACAATATATTACCAAAACCCTAACCCTACCATCATTAGGTGTTCCATGCATGCACGTGTGTTGTTCTTCTTTCTAGCTGTTGCTTTCCTCGTGCATTCTTTCTTTCCCAAAATCACCTTGCTTTTCCACTTTGGTCTGCTTCCAACATAGGGTTTTGTTGGAGAACTAAGGTAGAACCCGAGTCATCCTATACATCCAACAATTATAGAAAAGGAATCATAACAAAGGAGCTATATAAAAGTCACCATAGGTCTTATCAAGAAGGAAGAATGCAAGTCTTCAAAGGAGAACATTTGGGAATTGGAAAGAACTCAAGAATAAGATTACAAAAGAACTACACCACCTAGAAGATCCAAAACTCAAAATCAACAACCAAAAATGGAAAGAACTCAAGAAGAATATTACAGAAGAGAAACATCATCTAGAAGATCCCCCACACTTAGGTACCAAACTGTTTTTCTTGGTTTATGTTATTCCTATAACATTTTTGGGCACAAGGCTATAAACTATAGAGCCTCTTCTAAGAACAAAAGAAACTATGAAGGATACTCTAGAATTAATCATCTCGTAAATCCTCATAATTCGTATAACATAAACTACAAAAGTTTTGGCTCATTAAATAATGAAGTAGAATTCTATGAATGCAACAATTTTGGACAAATGGCCAAATATTGCAAATTGATTATTCCTCCAAAGGAACCAAAGAAGGATCTCAACAATCATGAATCATCAAGGATATGTAAAAGGAAAAAGGATAAACTGGAAATTAAAGAATGTTCAAGTTTTCTATAAACCAAAAAAAAAGAAGTGATTGGTACGTTGACAACGGTTGTACCAAGCATATGACATGTGACCAGGACAGAACTATTGTTGGTTGTGGAGCCTGATTATCTTCCTGATTTAGAGGTCTTTTTTTCCACCCGTGTTTATACCCCATGAAGACTTTACACCCCAAAAGAATGTACACTCTTCCACGCGGGGGAGTGTAGAGGGGAGTGTAAATGTATATTGTAATTTCATAGTAAATATGAACTGTTCATTATAAGGTTTCATATCTGACGATAGAAGTTATGTTAGCATTTTTTTTCCCTAGAAGGAAGCCCTCTTTTATGAGGGAAATGTATTGTGGATATGTATCATTGTGAATATTGTATTCTGAGTGAGGATACTGTGAGAGAAAGAAGAGGAAGTTACATTGTGTGTGTTGTAGGTTATATCGCTTCATTTGTTAGATAATAATAAAGGAAGGACCTGAAAATTTATCTGGTGGATGTAGCCCACACTGGGTGAACCAAGTATATCTATGTTTCTATTGTATTGTGTATCTTCCGTGTTTTATTTCCACTTTTTTTTTTTTTATTTCTCCGCGATCTTGTTTTTCTAACAACTGGTATCAGATCGAAAGGTAACTCATAGGAAAATAGGGTTCTTAGTTCGAGTGGGAGCAATGGAAGAATATGGAAATTTTAGGGTCAATAAATTTAACAGCCAAAACTACCAGTTATGGAAGATGTATATGGAAGATTGCTTATATCAGAAGGATCTATTCCTACCATTGGGTGGAATAAAAGAGAATCTGAAGGCCATTAACGATGTAGAATGGGAGGTTCTTGACAGAAAGGAACTAGGAACGATATGGTTGAGCCTAGCTGCATCAGTGGCTTTCAATATTTCGAAAGAAAAGACAACGAATGAGATGATGGACGCATTGGCTAAACTATATGAAAAACCCTTGGTGTCTAATAAGGTATTTCTAATGAAGATATTATTTTATATGAAGATGTTAGAAGGTGGGTCTCTTGTAGATCATTTAAATGAATTTAATACGGTTAATAATCAACTAAGTTCTATAAATGTGGACTTTGATGAGGAGGTTAGGGCTCTTCTAATATTGTGCTCATTGCCAGAAAGTTGAAACATCTTGGTCATGGTTGTAAGTAACTTTGTATCTGGTTCAAACACTTTAAAATTTTATGATGTTGTTGGTGTTATCCTTAGAAAGGAAATGCGACGAAAAAACACAGGTGAGACATCAAAAAATGTGTTAAACATGGAGAATAGGAGAAGGAAAAAGGATAGAGGAAAGGGCTCAGGGAACCACGAGAATTCTAAAAAGGGAAGATCAAAATCCAGACTGGGAAAGATAGAGTGTTGGAATTGTGGGAAGAAAGGGAATCTGAAGAAAGACAGTAGAGCTCCAAAGAAACAAAGAGATGGAAAATAGGAGAAAAATCTGGAAGCAAATGTAATAGGTGATGTGTTACAAAATGCTTTGATTATTTCTGTAGATAATATTTCTGAGTCTTGGGTAATAGATTAAGGGGATTTATTTCATGCCACACCCCATAGGAAACATTTTCTAGATTATGTTCAAGGTGATTTTGGATAGGCTCATTTGGGTGATGATGCACCATGCAAAAATTTTGGAATGGGAAAGGTAAAAATAAAGAAAAGGAATGGAAACCAATGGTTGTTTAAAGAGATAAGACATGCTCCAGATCTAAGGAAAAATATGATTTCAAAAGGGCCATTGGAAAGTGAAGGTTTTATATCCATATCTACATATAAGGTGTGGAAGGTCACCAAAGGATCACTAGTGATAGCAAAAGGAGAGAAGGTAGGTACATTATATTTATGTACTAGTAATATTGACTCTTCTATCTCTTTCAATTCTACAGGAGTGGATAAAACACTTTGGAATCATAGGCTTAGACACATGAGTGATAAGGGGATGAAAATACTTCACAAAAGAAATTTGTTTCCATATCTTAAACAAATTGATTTGGATTTATGTGAGCATTGTGTTTATGGAAAACAGAAGAGAGTCATATTTCTCATAGTCAGAAAAGAAATGAAGAGTGAAAGGTTTGATCTTGTGCATACAGATGTATGGGGACCATATCATGTATCATCTCTTGGTGGATCTCGTTATTATTTTACTTTTATTGATTATGCAACTAGAAAAACTTGGGTTTATTGCATTCGAAAAAAAAATGTTTTTTTTGATACTTTTAAGACATGGAAAGATTTGGTTGAGAATGAGACAAGAAAAATGATGAAGTGTCTCAGATAAGAAAATGGAGGTGAATATTGTAGCAAGGATTTTGATGATTACTATTCATACCATGGGATTCGTAGAGAGAAGACAGTTCGAGGAACACCACAAGAAAATGGTGTGTCATAAAGGATGAACAGGACAATCATGGAGCATGCAAGGAGTATGAGATTGCATGTTGGTATTCCTTTACATTTCTGGTAGATGATGTAGATACTACTGTTTACTTAATAAACAGAGGACCTTCAAGCTCTTTGGATGGTAGAATTCTAGAGGAGGCATGGACATGTAAAAAGGTAAAATATTCTTTTTTTAATACACTCGGTTATGAAGCATTTTTCCATATTGATAAAGAAAATAGAACAAATATTGAGGCAAAATCCAAGAAGTGTACCTTTATTGGATATCATGTTAATTATTTTGGTTATCGCTTATAGGATTATGAAAATCAAAAAATCATTAGGAGTAAGGATGTCATATTCAATGCGAAGGTCATGTACAAAGATCAATTGCAGGGAAATATACAAGAAAAAGAAAAAACATAATACACAGTGCTTGATGAGATCACTGAAAAAGAAATTCCAAAGGTACTATAAAATCAAAATGTACAACAATAGGAGAAACAGGTACCTCAAACTCCTGCAAGTGTTGTTAGAAGATCTATTAGGTTAAGTACCCACCCTAAACAATACTCTCCTTCATTGTATTATTTATTGTTGACTGATTCTGGTGAACCAGAATGTTATGAAGAGGCAATGCAGGTAGACACTAAAAAGAAGTGGGAGAAAGGTATGAAATAGGAAACGGATTCCCTGGTAAATAACCAGACTTGGGATTTGGTTCAGTTTCCTGCAGGAAAAAGAGCATTACCGAATAAATGGGTTTACAAGTTGAAGGAAGAAGATGGAGGAAAAAATCGATACAAGGCTAGACTTGTTGTAAAGGGGTTTGCCCAAATGAAAGGTATATATTTTGATGAAATATTTTCTTATTTTGTTAAAATGACTTCAATTAGTACTATTTTAAGTCTTGTGGAAGTAGAACATTTGCATCTTGAACATTTAGATGTAAAAACAACTTTTCTCCATGGGGATTTGGAGGAAGATATTTATATGCAACAACCACAGGGGTATGTGGTCAAAGGGAAGGAGAATTTGGTATGTAGGTTGAAGAAGAGATTTTGTATCCTAAATCAAGATCCAAGGAAGTAGTATTTGAAGTTTGGCAGGTTTATGACAAAGCAAGGTTATAGTAGATGTCATTTTGATTACTATATTTATTTTAAAGGGATAGAAAATGGAAGCTATGTTATCTTTCTATTGTATGTAAATGACATGCTTGTTGTAGGGTCTAATATGCAGGATATAAATGTGCTCAAGAAGAAATTAGATAATTCATTTGCAATGAAGGATTTGGGTGTTGAAAAAAAAAATCTTGGTATGAGAATAGCAAGAGATAAGAAAAATCACAAATTGACATTGTATCAGGGTGAGTACATAGAGAAGGTGTTGGAGAGGTTTAGAATATAGAATGAAAAACTAGTTAGTACACCTTTGTCCATCCATTTCAAATTAACTAAGGAAATGTGTCCCAAGACACAAGAGGAGATAAAATACATGTCCAGGATCCCTTACTCATCATCAATTGGCAACTTGATGTATGTGATGATTTGCACAAGACCACATATTTCACATGCAGTAGGAGTTGTGAGCAGGTATATTAACAATCCAGGTAAATAACATTGGGAGGAAATAAAGTGGATTCTCAGGTATTTGAGAGGTACTACTACTCATGCATTATGTTTTGGAGGTTTAGACACTATTCTACATGGATACATGGATTCAGATATGGAAGGTGATGAAGATAGTAGGAGGAGCACCACAGGGTATGTTTTTACTATAGGTGGAACAACAGTAAGTTGGATTTCAAAACTGCAAAAGGTTGTTTCACTTTCAACAACAAAATCATAGTATGTTGTTTCTACAGAGACTAGTAAAGAAATGATTTGGTTACAGAGGTTTATGGAGAAATTGGGAAAGAAGCAGGAGAATAACAGGTTGTACTATGACAATGAGAGTTGCATTCATCTTGAAAATAACTCAACCTTCCATTCGAAGACTAAGCATATACAACTCATGTACCATTTCATACGATCCATCTTGAAAGATGGACATTTTGTTAAGGTTTAAGTATTATTAGGTTTATTTTCAATTTGCTAGATAACCATAGCATAGATAGGATCATTGAGAGAAACACAATCACAATAGTACACAAAAATTTATCCTGGGAACCCTCAAGGGGAAGAAAACCGAAAAAAAATTCTTTAATATAGATTCAATAACTAAGTACCATAGCCAATCCAATGCCAAGACAATAAACCAAACACTAGAGAATATCCTCTTCCAAGCAATGCACCTCTCTCTCTTCCTTCTTTCAGTAACTGGTAACTGCAACTTCCTTCAATACTTGCACACTAGATGAGTGAGCTAAGTGAGTGAACAAATGAGTGGATGGATTCCTTTATTTATACAAACTGGCAAGTGCTGAAAGGAGTTGTCTCTTCACTGGCAGGGTCGACTTGTATTTCTAGGTTGTTAGAACCACTTTAGTTTTCTTGGGGGTCGACTTCTTAATTTCCATATTACAATTAGGGTTTGACCAATACACAAAAGGGGATTTGGTCAATTACAATGCCCGACATGATCAATCCACAAAAGGGGATTGATCTAATGAATAATAAATGAATAATAAATAGAATAGTCTTTGCAGTTACAATATTTCAACACTCCCCCTTAACAAGAAGGGTATTCTACAACATCATCAAGAGAGAGAGAAAGGGAAACAACATAAACTGGGTAACAACATCAACTGGATAACATCATCATCTGGGTAACAACATTGATTGAATAACATCATCAAATGGGCAACAACATCCATTGGATAACATCATCAACTGGGAAACAACATGAATTGGATAACAAGAGGCATCAATATAATCCACTTGGTCATCTAGCATGACAATCACTGACTGGTTCTCCATGAATCCATATTAAAGAAGTTTTGTTCTCTTTATCTTCGCACATAAGATACTCTTTCTTTATTTCATCTTCACACAAAAGATACTCTTTCTTATCTTCACATAGAAGATATCTTATCTTCACACAGAAGATGTCTTATATTCACACAGAAGATATTCTATGAGTTTTTCCATTCCTTTTATGTTCTCCCTTCTCTTGTAGTCATCTATATCACTCATCCAATGGGGAGGAATACTACCATAGCTTCACTCCTAGTCATCCCACATGAACTAGAGAAGCTAATATGCTATCCCGGGAAAGAGTAGACTCCCTTTCCATGATCCACACAGGATCACAACACAAACCTCAAGAGTCAACAAACCATTCGACATGTTTAAGGTTTGTGTTCTAGGCTGCTCAGTCCTTGGCCATATGAGAGTATCTGCCCATTTCCCCTTTTATATGAACCCGGGAGTGATAAGTTTCCAATAACTGGTTGATTATTTCACTCCTTCAAAAGTGTCAGTTATAGATCATTTTACTTGAACGATTTGCAATTAAAGGTAAAGTTGAAGTCTATGTGCTTGAATTGGAAGTGAATGAAAACCTCTTTTGTATTCCTTATGTGCAATATGTCATGCTTTCTTTTAACATCCTATGTGTGGAAATTCATGGAAAAATAACATAAGAACATAATACACATAATGGATAAGAAAGTTCACTTGATAATGGAGTTCACCCTTGCAGTGGGCTACCTATCCAGGTCATGCTCCAAAGCCTAAGTGCTTTATTTTTCTCAATGTAATGATGTCTCTCCTTTACAAGTTGTAAGGCCAAATTCCCTCTTCAGTGACAGAAACAAGAGATAGGAATGTGATTAAGAATGTATTAGCTTCACAAGTTCTACTCATGAGGCATCCATGATACTGACACACTACTACATATGGGTGGATTATTCCACGAAAAGTTTACATGCTTCCACTAGTTTCATCATTTTTTTAAACAGGGTGGGATTTTCGTAGATATTGCCACGAAAGTTCATTGCAATATCCATGAAAATCTTATTTTAACCTAGTCAAGATTTTTGTCGCTATAGTGACAAACGTTTGTGGAAATAGCGACACAAATTTTGCCTATCTCATTGGTCGGTGTTAACTGATAGTTGACTATTTTATCTATATGTACGTGACTTTAAGAGATTTTGTGACACAATTGCTATAGTTGTGAAACTATTCTTGGCTTTTGTTTGAGCTATTTAATTTTTCGGTCACCCACCGATTGAACAAATCCAATTCTCGATCTACATAGCTCGGATTTTGAACTTGCAATGTTAGTATGTTATTTTTTATTGATGTACTCATTTAACTTGTAAATTTTTTTTCAAATGTCCAAATTTCATTTAGCTTGTTTTTTCCTTGATAATATATTATAATATGTGTAGTACCATATTTCATGTCTTTGGTTTTTGGATCTAGTTAGTATACTCTATGGAAAAGGGTATGTGGATTCCATAATATTCTAGGTTTATGGAATCCACATACCCTTTTCCCTTCAATTTTAGCTATAATATCTCTCTCTTTTCATTGATAAAGATATGGAATTGCTCTTGAAACTCAACCCTAATCGGTGAAATGATAGTAATTGATTGTCATTTTATTCTCTCTTTTATTTTTAAGACCTAAAAAAAAAACACCAACAAATATTCATTGAAGCTTTGATACCACTTGTTACATCCCTGGTACCCAAAAGGGATCACACTTGCATAAATTGAAAATAATATAACAGTGACAATAATGGTTGGAATACTTGCACACCTAATAGTTGGCAGCTAGAACTTACTAATTCAATTAAATGAAGGAAGAAATCTCCACGAATAAAATATTGAAGTTGATTGTTATATTCATAAATGATAGGCTATGGTATATATAAGATACAGAGGAAACTCATGTTTATAAAAACAAGGGTAATAACTGCAATATATTGTAAAATTTTCCTCTTCCACATAAATTCTTTGCTATCCTCAACATTTCCCTCTTTCATATATATATTAAGAGAAATATTAATAACATTTCCCTCTTCAGCATAAATTTTTTTCTATCCTCAACATATTGTAATAAATAATGGGTAGGTTGGAATTAGTGACAAGATAGCATGTTGATATTACATATAATTATTAATGTATGAGAGATCATCCATTATTTAAGAATGGAAAACAAAACCCAAGACTAAATATTGTGGTTGACGTGATTGGGTATGTGTATTTTGCAAAACAATGTATGAGAATTTCCATTATTTAAGCATGCAAAACAAAACCTGAGGCTAAACATTGTGGTTGATGTGATCGAGTGTGTACATCTGGACGGTGGAGAAAGTGCACTCATCAACTCATTGGGAGATGAAACAAAGTCTCAAAATCCAAAGTGTATTCTTCATTTACTACACATAGAATGCCGGTAACATCAATCATTATTTGTACTTTTAATTAATACGTGGCTATTTGTGGATTTTTTAAAAAACAAATAATTTATTTTTTTTAGTTTTGTGGTTAATTGTCACCTCCAACCAGGGGAAATTAGTCACTTTAGAGTTTTTGACCTATCAAAGAATAGAATTTTGAATATTTAAAAATAAAAAAATATTTTTATTTATATATAAAATTCTCATTAAAAAATATTTATTGAAAAACATTATAAAACATTGTTAAATTTTTTGTAAATTT
>JZKD02S1673605.1:740991-770666 GCA_000966675.3 Picea glauca
ATCACTTCTTTGGTCAGTTTTCCAAGATGTCCCCCTTAATGGTCACATTCCATAGCTTGCAACTATGGAGCCCCTCCCAATGGTGACATCATATCTTCCTTTGATCCTCTCTCATCCACTGGTACCATTGGTATTTATCACCTCTACGCTTGCATTGAACTTAGGTTGATGCATGTCACCTCCTACGCTTTCGTAAAATACCCCATTGATGTATGCCACCTCTCATTCTTGCACTAAATATAGGCTATCATGTGTTGTTTTTGTGCTTTTGATGACTCTATATTACTAGTTTATGATGCCTATTATGCTCACACTCTCCAGATTATCATATGTCACATGGGACTCATGTAATTTCCTTGACTAGTGTATGGTGCCTTAATGACTATAGAAGTCCTAGAACAATGAATGTCATTTGTTATGCTCACCTTAACTCCAAGTTGCCATATGTTACATTTATTCTTGTGATAACCCTATATTAGAGTGTGTTTCCTCTCTCGCTCATGTTCACTCTTAGTCGGTTTATGTCAACTCATGCCTTTTTCCAATGTCATGCCAGTGTCATCAACTTCTTTCTCTTGCCTTTGTTAGAACTACCTGAACACCACAACCTCCCATCTTTACATTTTCATCTATCCTCCATCCTTTCCATAAGATATCATGTTGCTAATCCTACCTCACTTGTGGTAAGATTCCAACCTCTGTGATGTAGGTATCTAGTTAAGCATGTTCCTACACCATCCTACCTCACGTATAAGTAAGTGCAAGTATCTCCTTGTCACTCTTAATTTTATCAATGATTTTATAGTTGAGATATTATTATTTTTAGACTCACTCATGGTTTACTTACATGTTCTAGTTATTGTTCCGTTAATATAGTAATTAGAAATTGCTCATCTCTAATCTCCTAATTAACCTAACATTACACTAATTTACTTGCCTAACATTACACTAATCCACATGGCACACCTTGTAGTTTTACCTTACACTAATTCTCAAGGCATAGGGGTCTTCACATGTACGTCATGGGATATATAGGCCTAGTTGATGGAGGATTCCCTCACAACAACAATGTATCTTGTGTACATTGCAAAGACCCTCATATTACCCCTATATAATTTCTTGCATTGCTCATTCTTTGCATCTTGCTATTATTCCCATCTTATGGATAGAAGTTCCTATAAGGCGAGGTAAAATGTATAGAATCTCATATGTTCATAAATTATCTAGCATTCATTCTTTGGCTACTAATGCCATTCAATCCTCCCTAGCTCATTATAAATCCCTCTAGGATCACCATCAAGGCTTTGTCTAGTTTCAAATTGATGACTAACTTTGGTTGTGTATGGACAAACAATGTTTTAAGGGGTAGCATCATAAAAAACTCAAGCCTATTTGATATTCTCCCTAATGAAATATGGTAATACCATATTACATTGTAATATGGCATTACCATATTACAATGTAATATGGTAATACCATATTACATTGTAATATGGCATTACCATATTACATTGTAATATGGTATACCATATTACACTGTAATATGGCATTACCATATTACAATGTAATATGGTAATTCCATATCTCATGTTTTAAACTTAAATTCATCGTTGCAATATCGACGATATTTCATCAGAAACAAATTTTTATTTTGAACAACTGTGGCAGTAGGGATGAAAGTTCGCCACAATTTGCCATGGTTTTTTGTCCCACGTACATCATCTACATCGTAAATTTGGTCTTGAGATACATGTTCATTGCTATTGCCATGGATTTTCGTCGCAATTTTCCATGCTTTTGCATTGCACATACGACATCTGTGTCGTAATTTTTTGTCTTGGCATAAATTTTCATCACAATTGCGACGAAGGTTCGTCGTAATTGACAAAGTTCTTCATTGTAATTGCAACGAAATTTCATCGTAATTGCGACAATGCATAGGGTTAATCGATCTTGATGGTGATGACACATGGAGAGATAATTTCATCGATGTTTCCACGCACACTTGGATCATGGATATAGCAACGAAAAAAAGTCTCGTCTTTCATGCAAATTGCGATGGATAAGTGTGGCAATATCAATGAAAAACTGTCACAAATTTGGTCATGTGTACTAGTGACATGGACATCACTTCCACATACTCAATACATACAAATATGAAAATAAAATATGACCCCCATCAACATGGAGCCATCAAAATCCTTAAATCTATTGCTCAAATCCAAACCATAAATATGCATCCCATACAAAAGATCCTGAAAACCACGAGAATCAAAACTTCTTCGTTAGCCACTTATCATGCAAGTGCCACAATTTATCTGTCACATATCAGTGATTGATTTGATGTGAAAGAATATAATAAACAAATAGATATAAGGAATAAGTTGATCTTGTTGCCTTGTTGCAACCTCTCTCTACTCCTTCATACATATAACACACATGTTATGCTGCAACATTTAATGACAAAACAACATAATAGAAAACATCCTTACATTGGCTTCTCGAATACTTATCTTGCTGATTGGAATCTCTACTACAAAAACAAACTTCATCATTGAATTTACGTCGTCGAATTACCCAAAAATGACTGTCAAATTGTCTCCATCCTAGTCGGACACTTTTAGGCCCAAGAGACTCCTCTGCCTCGATTACTATACCACTGCCTCTACAATAAATGACTCATTCTGGAATGAATCTTCTAAATTTTTTCTCAGATCGGGAAACTAACATCATCATTGTGTTCATGGCATCATTTTACCTAAAAATGACTGTCTCCACGCCTCGATCCGAGTCTGAAACTTTCTGGACCCAAGAGGCAAGCTTGCCATGGTTTGCGTGCCAAAATCCGTATAGTACGTACAGATCTGTACCAGTCTATACAGTCCATATGGGCCATACAGGTGCACTTCACTCTCATGCTCCGTGCACTAGTATGTTTTCTGCCTTTGTCAAATGCATTGCTCGAACCCTTCTTATACAATTTTGTCGACAGTTATGCAGTAATGAAGAAGTTGGGCACATTGGTTATTATGAAGGCTAAGTTAAGGAAAAGGTTGTTGGGGAGGTTCCAGGGTCGAATCCCAAAGACTCCCCCTTTTATCATATTGTTGGCGCTCTTCGCTAAAACTGACAGAGGTTTAGCGGTGGTTTAAATTGGTGAATAGTTCTAAATATAGTGGAATATGTTATATTTGGAGGTTGATTGGGTTAATCCCCTAAGAGGGAAGAATACTATAGTCACATGGCACTTAACATGTGAACAGGGACTGGGCTGAAGTCTGAGCCCCTCCCTTTGGCGCCTTAATTCAACCATTAATTTAAGAGATATGTGCACCATTAAATAATCAAGTAACAAGGTGTGGTGTAGTGGTTAGTTGGGCTAGTGTGGCCTTTGACTACTTGGAGGTCATGAGTTCGAATCTCGGGGAGTTGAATAAATTTTTTCATATTCCAGCCATGGGAAGGCTGCCACATGGCAACCCATGACTGGGCCACGTGGCACCATATAACTGGTCCACAAAAACTGCCACTTGTCACAATATGATTCACCCATGAAAACTCGCACGTGTCATCATTTTACTTTCCCATGTGTATTCCACCCTTTCCACATCATATTTACAACTCATTTGTGCCACTTGTCACCCTCTCAGTGGTGCCACGTGTCACTTTGACTTTTTCCTTTTTGACCAAGTTTGACTAAACATTGACAACTTATATATTTTGATCCGTAACTCCATTTGATGAGCTGTTTGCATCGTTGGAAATCTTGCAAAATGATCTTCACAATAATTCCATTTTAATGGAGTTTTGGGAACTTTGATTTTTGCCCTTTATCTACCTATTGAGGCCATTCGGAGCCTCCTAGGACACTTCTATGCATTCTGAAACTTCTTTGATATTCCTTAGATCCATCTGGATCACACCTCCCAAGTGAAAAGACTTATGGTCCCCAAAAGTCATTACATTAAGTTTCATGTCCATTGGACTACAATAAGAAACCTTTACCCAATCTACCTCACAAGGCCTAACAATATCAACATGTGCCAAAAAAAATAAGTGATATCAACAATTATCACTTTTACACAATACCCTTCTACAGGGGCTGAATAAAAACATGTGATTTAGAAAAGGTGGCCACTCTTGACTAACTCAAAAGGATTTTCCCCATCCATTTTTTCGAACATGTCCTCTTTATCGAGTTGTCCTTTCTATGGTAGTTGTTCTTCTCCTAGTGACATATTTTCTTGCAGCTTTTCCTGAACGACTATCTCCCTCGGAGGTGACTTCATGGTATTCCTATCTCTCTTTGAACATAGATCTATATGTAAGGCCCAACAAGTGGCCTCATGGTGCCCATCTCTACTACAATGGCTACAATAGCCTTTCTCCTTCAGAGGTGCATTCCCCCTACTCTTTTCCGTGTGTGGAAAGCAATCTTCCATCCTCTTCTTTCTCTTGGTTGCTAGAACCTTCCTGCACAAGGATTTTCTCTTCCAACACTGGAACAATGCATGGTTATTCAATACACAAAATTTGCATGGTCTTTGATGCCAAAATCTTTGTTTTATATGATTAACATGATAATAATCAAATGGAATTTTAGAGTTTTGAGATTTATTATACCTCAATGAGTTTCCTCTGGAGTCATACTGGTAAGAAGAGTTGGTCTCAACTCTGTCATTGTGATGCTCATCTCTCCTTGGAGATGTCTCGAATCCTCGATCATGAGAAGTTGTGCTCTCACCTTGCACTTAATCAATTTCATCTCCCGATGAACTGTTGACCTCTGAAGTCTCAGTGATTGTCCTAGGGTCTTCTTCCCAAATGGTTTTGGAGATTTCTCCAACATCCTTTGGGCCATAGCCTATCCCAACATATCTAGGCCAAACCACTGCCTCAATGGGATCCACAATACCTTAGCCATTGGTTCCAAGGCCTCCTCCTTCATATCCCATTTTTCTCATCGACTTTAAGCTGATGAAAGAAGCATGTTGTTCAAGGATTTCAAAAGAATCATCAACATTAATCAAGAAAGGAACTACACATGGTTTATTTACCTCCACCTCAAACTGGGACCCTTGGTCTTCTTCTTGAGATGTATCAAGTTGTTCCTGGTGAGAATGATCAGTGGAATATTCTTCTAGGAATCCTCCTTGGCTTATGGATGCATGAAGCTCATCTTCATTTGTTTGAAAAAGTGTGCATGAATTTTCATTGTCATGCTCACACCCATCACTGGTGAAGTTTCCATGGTCACAAGATGGTCTTATCACCGTCTCATTTGTAGATCCTTCCTTTGTCTTCATATTCATGGCTTGCAACTGCTCTTGCAACCTTTGGTTCTCTTCTTCTGCAACATGCAACAATGTCTTCAATCCAACATTCTCTTCTTGAAGCATTTGGTGTATCTCTTTAAGCTCATCAAACCATGATTGATTTCGTGACCTTGTCATCCTTAGCTTCAACACCTGCAATCAGTATCAAGCCTGCTCTGATACCACATGATCTGAACCCAGGAGTGATAAGTTTCCAAAAACTAGTTGATTATGTCACTCCTTCAAAAGAGTTATTTATAGATAATTTTACTTGAGAGATTTGCAATTAAAGGTAAATTTGAAGTCTATGTACTTGAATTGGAAGTGAATGAAAACCTTTTTAGTCTTCCATATGTGAAATATGTCATGCTTTCTTTTAACATCCTATGTGTGGAAATTCATGGAAAAACAACATAAGAACATAATACACATAATGGATAAGACACTTCACTTGATAACGGAGTTCACCCTTGCAGTGGGCTACCTCTCTGGGTCATGCTCCAAATCCTGACCGCTTTATTCTTCTCTATGTAATGATGTCTCTCCTTTACAAGTTGTAAGGCCAAAGTCCCTCTTCGTTGACGGCAACAAGAGATCGGAATGTGATCACGAATGTATCAGCTTCACAAGTTCTACTCATGAGGCATCCATGATGATGACATGGACATCACTCCCACATGCTCAATACATACAAAGATGAAGAATAAAATATGGCCCCCATCAACATGGAGCCATCAAAATCCTTAGATCTATTGCTCATATCCAAACCATAAATATGCAGCCCATACAAAATATCTTGAAAACCACAAGAATCAGAACTTCTTCATTGGCCACTCGTCATGCAAGTGCCACAATTTCTCTGTCACATATCATTGATTGATTTGATGTGAAATAATATAATAAACAAATAGATAGAAGGAATAACTTGATCTTGTTGCCTTGTTACAGCCTCTCTCTGTTCCTTCAGACCTATAACATGCATGTTATGCTGCAACATTTAATGAAAAAACAACATAATAAAAAACATGCTTACATTGGCTTCTCCATCACTTATCTTTTTGATCATAAGATCTACTGCAAAAACAGACCTCGTCATTGAATTCATGTCGTCGAATTACCCAAAAATGTCTGTCAAATCGTCTCCATCTGAGTCAGACACTTTCAGGCCCAAGAGACACCTCTGCCTCGGTTACCTTGCCACTACCTATGTAATAAATGACTCATTCTGGAATGAATCTGCTGAATTTTTTCTCAGATTAGGAAACTAACATCACCATTGGGTTCGTTGCATCATTTTACCTAAAAATGACTGTCTCCATGCCTTGATCCGAGTCGGGCACTTTCTGGACCCAAGAGGAAACCTTGCCTCTGTTTGCATTCCAAAATACATACATTCTGTACAGATATGTATCAGGTCGTGCAGTCTATACTAGGCTATATGGGCCGTATAGGCGTGTTCCACTCTCGTGTTCTGTGCACTGATGTGTTTTCTGCCTCTGTCAAATGCACTGCTCGAACCCCTTCTTATACAATTTTGTCGGCGATTATGAAGTAATGAGGAAGTTGGGCACATTGGTTATGGAGGATAAGTTAAGGCATAGGCTGTTGGGGAGGTTCTGGGGTTGAATCCCATAGAATCCCCCTTTTATCATATTGTTGGCGTGCTCTGCTAAAACCGACAAAGCTTTAGCAGTGGTTTAAATTGGCGGATAGTTCTAGATATAACGAAATATGCTATATTTGGAGGTTGGTTGGGTTAAGCCCCTAAGAGGGAGGAATACTATAGTCACATGGCGCTTAACATGTGAACAGTGGCTGGGCCGAAGGCCAAGCCCCTCCCTTTGGCACCTTAATTCAACCATTAATTTAAAAGATATGTGCACCATTAAATAATCAAGTAACAAGGTGTGGTGTAGTGGTTAGTTGGGATAGTGTGGCCTTTGACTACTTTGAGGTCATGCGTTTGACTCTTGGGGATTCAAATAAACTTTTTCATATTCCATCCATGGGAAGGGTGCCACATGGTAGCCCATCACTGGGCCATGTGGCACCATATAACTGGTCCACAAAAACTGCCACTAGTCACAATATGATTCGCCCATGAAAACTAACACGTGTCATAATTTTACTTCCCACATGTCTTCCACCCTTGCGATGTCATATTTCCAACTCAATTGTTCCATGTCACCCTCTCAGTGGTGCCAAATGTCACTTTGACTTTTTCCTTTTTGACCAAGTTTGACTGAACTTTGACTGCTTATATATTTTGATTTGTAACTTTGTTTGACGAGTCATTTGCATCGTTGGAAATATTGCGAATTTCTCTTCGCTATCATGTCATTTTAATGGAGTTTTGGGAACTTTGATTTTTTTCCTTTCTCTGCTTGCTGAGGCCATTCTGAGCCTCCAAGACACTTCTGTGTATTCTGAAACTTCTTTGATGTTCCTTAGATCCATATAGATCACCCTTGGAGAAACATTGACACTCCTCTCTATGAGGGTGGTCACACTCATCTATATGAGGGTATTATAGCATGTCCCTAGAGTATCCAAAACTAAACACTTGGACATAGGCCAACCTTGTCAAATTTCTCAATCCCCTTCTCTACGAAGGTATCTTCATTATCTACGAAGGTCTCTTCTCTTTTCCTTCTCTATGAAGTTATACTCGTGGGATTTCTCATTCCTTCTCTCTGAAGGTCTCTTCCTTAATATCCTGGGTGCCTTCTTGAGTTCGAACATTTCTTTTTTTCTGACTTCATAATGGATCAAACTTCTCCCTCTACATCTATAAGAATGGTACTGGAGAAACCTATAGTTAACTACATCTCATCAACTATATCTGATTATATCCATATTTCTCTTCATCTTGAAAATTTTTGTTCTGCATCTTTAGGAGCCTCCTGCTCCTATATAAATACTAGATATTGTTTGGTCTTTACTGGCTTTCACCATATCATAAGTCCTTCTCATGTTTTCTAACTTCTGCAAGTCAAGGCATAAGTTCTTTCTTCCAAGACCTGTAAACTTACTTACAATATGTTTTCTAAGATATGTCACTTAGCCAATTAGTCAATAACAATAAGAAGTAATCAAATAAAAATATATCATGATTTCTATCAGAGTAGTACACATCTTTTCTTAAGCCAAACTTGTTCAACCATGTACACATCTGAAACCCTAATCATGAATAAGACTTTTGAACTCTTTTTCACTCTAGCTATGAAATTACAAAATTTTCCCTTACTATCATAGCTAAACACATACCTTTGTCACTCTCATGAGTGATCATACCTGAAATAAATATTTTATCTCTTTCTTTATCCTCTTCTTTGATACTTCCTTCATAAATCTGCATATACACTGAAATAAAATGAGGTTAATTAACATTCTCAAAAAAATCTAAATTTTAATGATAAAGTATTAAAGTAAACAAGATACTAAAAATAAACATGAATACTTATATTTTGTTTTTGTGTTGGGAGGCTCCACGAACTCCACCATTTTCTATCTTTCTTCAAATCAACTATCTTCAACTTAAAGTACATATTTCTCAATTTCTACTAAATCTTTCTTTGAGGGAGGAGATTCCTCTTCCTTTGCCACATGTGCTTGATGATTTCTTTTCCCTTTTCCTTGAGGACAGTCATAAGAAAAGTGTCCCAAATTTTGACATTTGTAGCATCTGAGCTTTGAAATATCTTTCTTCTTATCTAGAACTCTAACAGAGTTAACTTCTTCATTGTTCTTCCTAAAGGAACTTCTTCTATTCGTTTGAATGGTAAGAGCTTCCTCTTCTTCAACAATTAATATCTTGTGTTGGTCTACAAGTCTAGATTCTTCGTGTGTGCAATCTTCCCATATCTTATCAAACTTGAGTAACTTTCTTCTTGCACACACTCCTTGTACAAAAGGAATCCAAAATGTTGGAAACCCATTTAGGGTTGTGGTTACAAGATATTTGTCACTAATGACATCTCCAATAGCTTCAAGATGACCTCTAATTTGAGAAACTCTCATAAGATAGCATGAGATAGATTATGAGTTTTCCATATTCATATTACGAAGCTGATTTCTTAGGGCAAGATTCCAGCTAATGTCTTTGCTTTCATATAACCTCATGAGTGCTTCATACATTTGCCTTGTTGTTTGTAGTTCAGATATATAAGGTATCAATTGATCCTTTACTGAATCTGACACGATTATCTTTTCTTTCTTTTCATTCTTCTTGTGCTTGGTATTTTTCTCTTCCTCCTCTGGTTTTGGTACACCCACTGTAACATGTTCTAGGAGATCATTCTCAACTAGAATCATCTACAACCTATGCTTCCAAGATCTGAATTTTCCAGATCCTTCTAGCCTATCTTCTACCCTCATACCAGTATCCATTCTTTCTTGTAGTATAAACCCTAGCCCTCTGAGCTATAGAAATAATAGAAAAATCAAATTTCTTAAATATGAAAACTGAACTCACCAAAAGATGCACTATACTGACGGGAGTATGCTAGTATAGTCAGTTTCTAAAAATTCTAATTTATGACCCTTGAAACTGGACCTGCGAAATTATGGACTACATCTTCTGGTTTTGTGGTACATCCAATTTCCTGGTACTTCTGGTTTTGTGGTACTTCTGGTACTGGTGAAAACAAGGGTTTCAATTTCTAGGAGTTCTATCCACTGAAAATGTGTGCTAAAGGTGTCAATGAGTTCCTTAGCCTAGGGCACACTTTTCTAGATGATCTTTGGGACGAAATTCCTCTTCAATAAAATCCCTAATTTTCTTGTACGACAGTAGTGAATTTTTTCTTTTTCCTATGAAATATGCTCTCTTCATCTTAGCTCTGATATCATGTTAAGGTTTAATCTATTATTAGGTTTATTTTCAATTTTATAGATAACCATAGCATAGATAGGATCACTAAGAGAAACACAATCACAAGAGTACACAAGCATTTATCCTGGGAAACCCTCAAGGGGAAGAAAACCCAACAAAACTTTTTTAATATAGATTCAATAACCAAGTACCATAGCCAATACAATGCCAAGACAATAAACCAAACACTAGATAATATCCTCTCCCAAGCTCCTCTCTCTCTTCCTTCTTCTGGCAACTAGTAACTGCAACATCCGTCAATACTTTCGCAGTAGATGAGTGAAAAAATGAGTGGTTGGATTCCTTTATTTATACAGACTGGGAAGCACTAAAAGGAGGTATCTCTTCACTGGTAGGGACGACTTGTCTTTCTGGGTGGTTAGAACCACTTTAATTTTCCTGGGGGATGACTTCTTAATTTGCATATTACAATTAGGTTTTAACCAATCCACAAAAGGGGATTTGGTCAATTACAGTGTTTGACATGATCAATCCAAAAAAGGGGATTGATCTAATGAATAATAAATCAATAATAAATAGAATACTCTTTGCAGTTACAATATTTCAACACATTTGAAGTTGGAAAAGATGTACACTAGCCAGAATCCTGCAGACATGTTAACAAAGGAAGTAACCAGGGAGAAATTGAGTTCCTGGTTAGTTTCAGTTGGTCTTCAAGAATGAAGGTAAAGATGAGAAATTTTCCAAGTCTGATAAGGATATTATTCCAACAGATACAACAATGATGGAGTTATTGAGATTAGTCTCTAAGTGGGAGATTATTGGTTGTGGAACCTAATTATCTTCTTGATTCATAGGTATTTGTTTTCAGATGTGTTTATACCCCATGAGGACTTTACACCCTAGAATAATGTACACTCCTCCATGCAGGGGAATGCAGGAGGGGTTTCCCCTCCTGCGGGATCCAAGGCAAGCGGCCCCCCGAAGGAAAAAATTGCCTTGTAAATGTATATTGTAATTTCATAGTAAATATGGACCGTTCATTATAAGGTTGTATATTTGAAGGTAGAAGTTATGTTAGATTTTTTTTCCCTTTAAGGAAACCCTCTTTTATGAGGGAAATGTATTGCAGCTATGTGTCATTATGAATATTTTATTCTGAATGAGGATACTCTGAGAGAAAGAAGAGGAAATTACAATGTGTGTGTTGTAGGTTGTATCCCTTCATTTGCTAGATAATAATAAAGGAAAGACCTAACAATTTATCTGGTGGACATAGCCCACAATGGGTGAACCACGTATATCTATGTCTCTATTGCATTGTGTATTTTATTTGTTTTATTTCCGCATTTGTTTTATTTTATTGCTCCTGGATCCTATTTTTCTAAGAACTCTAACTCTAAAGAAAGAAATAGATGGATCTGTTTCTTTTGGAAATAATAACTCATCCAAAATTATAGAAAAAGACATAGTCAAGATTGGAAATAAATATGCCATGGCAGAAAACATCCTACTTGTCGAAAATATGAAGCATAATCTACTAAGTTTGAGTCAAATGTGTGACCAGGGACATACACTTATATTCGACTCAAAGAAATATGAGATAAGGAAATAAGAATCAAGCAAGTTGGTGGCAACAACACTAAGGAATCCAAACAACATATACATATTAAATGATATTGGAAAGGAAATATGTTTCTTGGGAAAGGAAAATAATTTTGTCTTTGGCACAAAAGAATGGGTCACATGAACTTTGATAATCCTATCAAAATCAATAGAAAGGAAGCAGTAAGAGAAATGCCTGAAATTTCAAAGCCAACCAATAATATGTGCAAGCATTGTTCACATGGAAAATAAACAAGAAATGAGTTCAAAAGAAAGGAATTATCTAAAACTAAACCATTGGATATTGTACACAACAATCTATGTGGACTGATGAGAAAAAAAGGGATGAATGGTGAACAATGCTTCATTTATTGATGATTTTACAAGGATGACGTAATCTGTTTTCTCAGGTAAAAGTCATAGGAATACGAATGTTTCATGATATTCAAAGACATGTTGAAGATGAGAATGATTTGAAAATAAATTTCTTGAGATCAGACAATGGAGGTGACTTCACATCAAAAGAATTCATGGATCTTTGTGAATATCATGGAATAAAAAGGAAATTCACAGTAGCTAGGACACCTCAACAAAATGGATTCGTTGAAAGGAATAACATAAATGTACACGAGATGGATAGAACCATGTTGAAATATTCCAAGTTGAGTAATATCTTTTGGGTACAAGAAGTACATACAACCATTTCTATATTGAATAGAAGAATTCTTAGAAGTAACAATGACAAGACTCCATATGATCTATGGAAGGGAAGATCGAAGAATGTCAAGCACTTTAGAGTGTTTGGAATAAAATGTTAGATAAAGAGATAAGATAATAGGATTGGAATATTTGAATCTCAAGTTGATAAAGGAATATTGGTTGGATACTCAGGAAAAATAATAGCATACAAATGTTACAACCTAAGAATCAATAGAATAGTGGAAAGTATCAATGCAAATATTGTTGAAATAAATGTGCTGAAGATCAGAGAAGAAAGAAGAAATTCATAAGAGAGGGAAGCATAAGAAGAACTAAAAGAAGAAGAGGTAGAAGAAGAAAAACAACAATGACAAGAAGAGAAGCATCCAGAGACAAAACAAGAAGAAAATAACCAGTAAGATCTTTAGATACCTTCTAGGAAACCTAACCATCGGGTTTAGAAGAATCATCCACTAGAACAAATTATTGAAGATAAAAATGCAGGAATAGAGACCAGAGGAATAAAATGGGCATGTACACCAAAACAAAGGCATATAGCACTACTATCCACAATTGAGCCAAGAAACTTTGAGGAATCCAACAATGAAGAACATTGGATCAAGGCCATGGAAGAAGAACTAAATCAAATAGAGAAGAATGAGACATGGGAATTGGTTCCAATACCTAAGGAAAAAAATGGGATTGGCACAAAATGGGTGTTCAGAAACAAATTAAAATAAAATTGACAGGTAACCAGAAATAAGGCAAGGCTAGTATGCAAAGGATATGCTTAAGTTGAAGGAGTATATTTTGAAGAAACCTTTTCTCTTATTGCCAGAATGGAAGAAATCAGAATGATCTTGTCCTATGCATGTTCCAAAAATATTAGAGTATATCAAATGGATGTAAAATTAGCATTTCTAAATGGAGAAATAGATGAAGAAGTCTACATCGAGCAACCATAAGGTTTTCTACTATCAAAAAGAGAATATTGTGTTTGTATATTGAATAAAGCTTTGTATGGACTCAAGCAAGCCGCTAGATCCTAGTATTCAATAGTACTTATAGAAACAAGGATTCATAAAAGGAAATGCAGATAACAATGTATAAATAAAAGTGGATCGGGACAACATACTTATTATTTAAGTGTATGTGGATGACATCATCTTTGGAAGTGACGATGAAAGGATGAGTAAGAATATTTCCAAAGACATGCATAATGAATTTTCAATGTCCCTACTTGGTGAGTTGAATTTTTTTTTGGGACTCCATATATCTCAGCTAGATGATGGTATTTTCATTTTTCAAACCAAGTACATCAAAGAGATGTTGAAGAAGTTCATAATGGAAGATTACAAACCCGAAAGTAATTCTATGGTGACTAGTTGCAAGTTGAGAAAATATGATGAATCCAAGGAAGAAGATCATAGACTCTATAGATCAATTATTGGAATCCTACCCTATGTTACAACCTCAATACCAAATGTGATGAAAGTAGTTGGACTAGTTGCAATATTTCAAGAAGCACTGAAGTAAGCTCATGTTATGGAAGTAAAGAGTATCTTCAGATATCTTAAAGGAACAATAGAGTTTGTATTGTGGTATCCAAAATGGAATGATATGAATATGGTCACCCACACAGATGCAGATTGGGTAGGAAGCATTGATGATAAAAGAAGTACTATTGGAGTAGCCTTCTACTTGGGTGATTGTCTAGTGTCCTAGTTAAGTAAGAAGAAACCCTCAATATCATTGTCTATAGAAGAAGCATAATATATTGCAGCAACAACATGTTGTACTCAGGTCCTCTGGATGAAGAAAAGACTACAAAACATACAAGTAAAATATGATGATCCTATTCCAATATTTTGTGGCAATACCAATGTTATAAGTCTATCCAAGATTCTAGTGATGCATTCCAAGACCAAACATATTCTGATTAAGTTCCACTTTATGTGAAAAAAAAGTAACAGAAAATAATATAAAGTTGGAGCATATTGGGAAAAAAGAATAGATTGCATATCTCTTCACCAAACCTCTCCCAAGAGAGACATTTGAGTATCTTCGACAAAAACTTGGAGTCATTTATGCCTTGCAGTGATCTAGAAAATTGTTTGCAAAGAAGATAGGGGGATATAGATCATAAGAGGAAGTTACCATTTTCCATTGATTCTAAAAGGGGAGAGAAAGAAAAAAATCATGAAGACATAGGAAAAAGAGAATGAATATTGGGGGAGAACATAAAGACAAGGGGAGCATGAGTGTTGCCATCAATTCCAAAGGAGGGTATTATTGAAAAATTGGTTGTCATTGATGTCAACTATAAGTAAGGGGTGTATTTGAAAAGTCTCCAAAGTGGTCCCATTATGGCGTAGATTTAAGCATGGTCCTCACAAGAATATGCTTTAAATAATTCTATATGAAACCCTGCAAATATGGTTAGGAAGCCCTAGAGGTGTGTTCATGAAGCCCTAAGTTGAGTGGAGAAAAAGACTATGAATGACAACATAAATACATGAAAAAATCTCATATATGGATAGTCCTCGGCATGACATTTATAATGGTAGGTGTTACACCAAATGGTTCCTCATGGTTGATAAGTTATACCCTATTAAAGATGAATCCCCAAAGTATGGTAAAAAAACCCCAAAATGGTTGCAACAAGAAGTTGCAACTCAACCCCGAAATTAATTAAAGAAGAAAATTTGTTGCAAATAAGAAGTTACGGGTTAGCTCAATTCAAGTAAAGGAGTTACTTGGAAGGGTATAAATACATATCAAAGAGCCTCTCATAATGATCAAGTAATCAAGAAAGTATGCGATCTCTTGGTGCGTCTGAGGTAGTGAATCTGAGGAAGTGTAGGAGTGGAAGGAGAAAAGGATTGAAGATGCAAATGGGAGAAGGGTTATCTGAAAACCCTAATTGAGCAGGATCTTGCGGGTTATATATAAGGTGTCTAGTGATTCCCCTGTGGGTTTCACAACACTTGTCTAGTGAGGCACCACTAGTTGCCTAGTTTTTGTCCAATGAAGCTAAATGAAATGTTGATGAAGATGTTATCTTCTTGATGTATAATTTGAGGAAGGTCTATTGGTCTATGATATTATGAACCAAGTTATTACATGATTAAAGGTATGTATTTATATGTGTTATTGAGGGTTATATATTGATGTTATGGTATATGATTGAGGCATATCTTGGAGAGTGTTTGGCACATGGCTAGAGACACATGTTGGTGATTTTGGGGATATAATTTGAGGTATATCTTTGGTTCATGGTTTATGGTTTATCATGGATGTTATGGCACTTTCTTGAGGCATATATTTTGCAGATGGTTTGAGGCATATCTTGGTGATGTTAGGCATATTGTTTGAGAGATGTTCTTGGTGATATTGACATATGATTTATGTGAATGAATATGGTTTTTTTTATCATGATGTATCAATATAAATGATAGTGACAATGAAATATTGATGATGATGTATCAATATCAGTGATAGTGACAATGAAATATTGATGATGATGTATACTTATCAATGACAGTGGAAGTGACAGGTTGAGTCTCCATTTATATTTTCGGGAGGAAGGAAGGGGAAAGGAAAGGGGGTTGGAGCCTTCTTCCAGTTGGTGCTGGAGAATCTAGGGAGTCATTGTTGTCTTTAGGTTGGATCCTATAAAATAAGGGGGTTAGAGCCTCCTTCTAGTTGGAGCAGGAGAATTTAGGGAGTTGTAGCTTTATTCAAGTTGGATCTTGTAAACGGGGGGTTGGTGCCTCCTTCTAGTTGATGCTATAATTTGGTGCTTCCTATGAATGTAATCTTCTGATATATAAGAAAGCATTTCGTGGTTTTCTCCCATTTGAGTTTCCCCATAAAAATATTTTGTGCATTGTGTATGATGTGATGCATTGTTGATTGGTACTATTTATGTTCATATATTCATGATATGTTAAATGAAATCTTAAGTGAATTTAATTGTTGATAAGTTAATGTTCACATGTTGTGATTGAAAATGGTAAAATGTGATCAATATAGATTCACTCACCCTCTCAGTATTGGTGAATATTCCAACACGGTAATGGATGAGACAAAAGAGTTCAATTAAGGAAACAATTCCTCCTAAATTTATTTTAGAATGGTTCTCGAATTCATTACTCCCTTATATTTCTAAGGATGTTGTGACTTCAAGAGTGTTTATGGATGAACAAGTGATCTTTATAGAACAACAGTTAGAGATTTTTTACTCTCAATCAATAATGTTCTATGAGATAATTATATATGCACCATGATTGAATCTTGACTTGACGAAACAGAAATCAGGACCACATGTTTATGGTATTTTTGGCTCATCGCAAAGAAAAGTTGAAAATTTGATTTCTAGTCAAATGAAACAAATGTCTATTAAAACAACTGAGGTTGCTCAAGTAACATCCCAGTTCTAACCCTTATAAACTATAATGTATTATATAAATATGACTTATGTTGGTCAACCAGTAAAGTTGAAAAGGGGAAAGAGTGCCTAGGAGATGTAACACTTCCTATACATTAATAAAATACACCGTTGGCTGCAATACTGACAAGGAAAAAAGAGATAGGGGGCTATGAATCCACGAGAGAGGGGGCTTGAGGGGATAAGTCTTGTTATTATTATTTTATTTACCCATAATTGATTTTATGGAGAAGAGGGGGTTACATGAGCTTCTTGGGAGGGAGGCCATGTGGCTCTTGTCTTCATGTAATTATTTAAACATTCCTTGGGGGTTGTTTTGGGGTTGTTCTTCCCTTGGTTCATCCTCTTCTCACTGGTTCACTCATTCTTCTTCCTCTTCACTCACTACTTCTAGTTCGCGTGCTCTTGGTATGAGAATGAAAATGAATGGCAGAAAGAGGAGAGACATTGTGGAATGGTTGTAATGATTTACTGATCATTCCCAAAGGAAATGGATGTCTGTGTGCATGAACTTGATGGCAGTTCGGATGGAATAGTCCACAACTGAGAGTCCTTGGAATTTCTAGTAGGGATATTTCCTGACCAATAGCACTGGAGCCCTAGAGAGAAATGGAACAACCTTAGGGACTACATGGCAAAGAAAGGTGTTCATTTCTTAGGGTTGTGCAAGCTGAGGGGGAAAGAGAGATGGAAATTAGGATTGATGTGAGGTTGGGAAACCTGAGAGCTACTTAGCCAACTACTGTGTATTTAGACTTGGCCTAGGATCCATCCTTGTGGATTCATAGCCCTGGCTCAGGGGTGACCTGCTGTTGAGAGTAAATGAACATCAATGTATATGGTTGGGAGGAACATCCTTGGTATGTAGCCATTTGGTGAACGTTTTCTTTCAAAGATAAGCACTCTATGTGTTTTATGTTTAATGTATTCTGCTGTGTATTTAATTATCTCTGAGATATGTATTCTAATGTGCCTATCTATTGGTTATTTTTTGTGCATGGCATGTTGTTTATCTCTGTTATGTTGTGACATGGATCTTGTCTTATGCATGTGGTGTGCATGCTTCTAAAATTTTTGAGAAGTCCTTTTTTTTCGAATTAGAAATCAGAGAGCTGAGTCTTGGGATTGCAACATGCCTAGCCTGTGGGTGGTTGGGTGTGTTGCAGCCTATTTAAGTGGCGTAGCTTGGCCTCTGGGTGGAAGGTATGTTATAGATTGTTATGAAAGATTTTGGTTGAAAAATCAGGCTAGTATGGGTCGAGTATGTTGGTAAGAGTCTCATGGTTGAGATCAAATTATGACCATGAAGTTGAAAAGCTTAGGAGGAATGGCATTGCAGAATCTACACAGGAGTTAGAATTTCATAGATCCTTTGTAAGTGTTCAAAGGATCATGACCATCCTCTTAGAATTCGGGAGCAATCTCCACTGTGGGATCAAGAGAGATCCAGGATCATTGGATAAAAGGGAAGGTGAACAAGGGTCGTTTGATGAAAGTGAAGAAAATGTTAAGTCACAAACATCATATTGCTTGGAGAGAGATCGACGGCCAAGAGGCATTGCGGGGAACCAAGTTACATGGGAGTTAATTCCCCAAGGCGATCCCTCAATCCAAACCATAGTCTCACTGAAGGGTTACGTGTTAGTGTCATAATAATTGCAGGGATAAAGGTGGGTTACTTCAAACCGTTGATGCGTGCCCCCACAAATTGAAAATAATTAAGTGATGTGACATGTTAGTGCTCGAACATCGAAACTCCGAAGAGATGAAGTAGATCCAGAATGTTGATCAAAGTAGACACACAGAAGGAGATCCTACACTCCGATGGATAACCACTTCAGAAGAAATATGGATACAAAAAGCCATAACTCCTGAAGGCCTAAAGCACGGAGTTCATCTGGAGCATTCATCAAAAAGGACATGTGGTGCTAGATCTCTGACTTCGGAGACTTAGTACTCCAGAAGGTTTTGCATAGAGAAGCACTAGGGAAAGAATTTATCGAAGTCCTAAAGTAATCGAGGACTGTTGATCTCAAATCAACAAGGACCATTGATATTTGCAGTGGTATCTCCCAAAGTTCAAAAGTCTAGGGTTAATACGAACCGTCCGATAAGGGAGACACATGGCGAAATTTTGGATGGTTCGGAAAATCAGAGTTCAGGAGAATTAGAAGTGTGCTAGTGTGGAAACTCCTAAAGTCTCAAATCTTGAAGAGATGAAGTGGTGGGGATCGATGACATCACCAGGAGGTGATGTGGACCTCGAAATTTCCAAAGCGATGTAGCGTGCAGACGTCACTGGGGATGACATGGACACATGGGATGTGTGCCATGTGTCAGTAAGTTTTGAGCACGCAGATGATTGAAATGTTATATAGGACGTGACCCATGTCACCCTCCTGATTGGACCATGTGTCCACTTAGAATATTTCTCTATGTGGTGATGGATCGTGGACTCTGAAGAAAAGTTACTCGAGAGTTTTCAGTTGAGAGTTGAAAATCCTGAAGCTTGGAGAGTTGGAGACCCAAAGTAAATGTCGACTCTCAGATCGTTCGAAGTAGACCTGAATCATCAAATCAAGAGAATATATGGCGTGAAGCTGTGGATTTTGGGTAAGGACTCGAAGTAAACATCGACAGTCGGATTGTTCGAAGTAAACTTGAACCATCAGATTAGGAGAACACGTGGCATGAAGTTGTTGATTCCGGGTAAGGACCTGAAGTAAACGTTGATTGTCGAATTGTCCAAAGTAATTCCCCATCATACGATTCAAAAGGATGCTTGGAATAATCCCATGTATCTCGAGGGAAGTAAAGTTTGATATTTGAGAATTTCGAAGTTCGAAATTTCGAAATGACCATAACCATCGATCTGGGAGAGGTAAATCTGAACTGTTGGTTCCCAAGAGGTAGATATCGATTGCCCATTTAGAAGTGTCATCAATATTGCGAGTTCAACATTCACCTCACATTATGTGGACAAGAGGTGCTCGGGCTTTACGAAGTCGAGGGTAGGCTACAATCGAAACCACGGTTTTGGAAAAAGGACACGTCGTGGCTCGAGGTGAATTGTGGGGTGAAAAATAGTTTGGTTCCAAACCACCTTTGAGTGTGTCCACAATTGCGCATTTGCATGAGGTCACCACCTAAGGTCACATATAAGGAGGGTCCAAGAGAAAAAGGAGCTAGCACCAACTCTGATATTTTTCGCAAGGGCGAAGGAGAAGGTTGCGGGGGCCATCGAACCTATGCCATAAAGCTGGAAGGGCCTATGTTTAGATACAGAATGAAACCATCAAGGTTTCAAAGAGCCAATTCAGCTCGGGATTGAAGACCCTTGACCAGGAGGTCGTGCAGCCTTAGGAGAAGGGGGTTTGCATTAAGAAACAAAGGGAAAAGAAGAGGCAATGCTCAAATCATTAAGCCCATGGTTTTGTGCATCTGGTCATATGTAAATGGTTTGAAGGAAGTGCCTCATAAAGATTTAATTCGACAAAGAGTTAACACTAGAATAATACAAGGAATTGATAAAGGGTCAAAATATGATCTGTTTGTGAACTGAGAACACAACATAAGCATGAGTACAATATAATGAGTCGATCCATGTCTGTGATCAACTCATGAAGACAAAAGAATCAACACACAGTCATGATTAAAAACGAGTTAATTCATATAAAAAGGAAAACTGATACTAATTAAAGAATAATATTATCACTTAAATGAAAAGGTACTTGTAATGTTAGTTGACAATTTTTGTATGATATGTATAGATCTAACAAGATGGATTCTTGCAGGTTTATCATGATTAGAGGTATAACCAAATCAATTCAAGAATAGGATTAGATGTTAGGGTCATGGAGGCATGACTTTGCTTACAAAATTTGTATGAGGTACTACAAAAGAAAGAATCCTCACATGGGACATGAAGCTAGCAGGTGAATAATATCATTAATGGGCATAAAAAGGAAAAGTAAGGCTCCATAGCCTTGAAGGTAGAGATGTGTAGACAGTTGCAAGATTGATGTGGAAGGAAACAAAGAGCTTAAGAGGTGGTGTGTGAATAATCTCTATGTGTCATGAATAGGAGTTACAGGGAAGGATTTGTTAGATATGACTTATCTACTATCTAAAAGATTAAATCAAATTTCACAGTGGAAGCAAGATGCCAATGCAGAGGAATTGGAATGCTCTCTTAATTCAAAAGTAGCACTAAATGAAAATGGATTCCCATTGGGGAATGGTACTAAGTGGGAAACAATGGCCATCTGGAACGTGGATGGAAAAGTGTTCAAACCTAGGGAACCATAGTGCAAATGAGAAGAATGGGAGCACGCAAGGCATCAAGGATATAAAACAATTCAAGGAAAACCAACTACAACATAAATAGATAAATAAATAAGTGAATTGAAACATAAATTTACTAGAGTGCATGAAGCATACAATGAAGTTAAATTGCATATGCATTAGTAGGCATGCTGAAAGTAAATGCTTGGTGCATATAGATGTGTAATTTTGCATATGTACATGCTTGGATATGCATATAACATGCTGGTGAACTTAGAATAGTATGTTATTATGGAATAATGTTTGAGTATGAATAAGGATGGATTATGTATTCAGGAAAAATGATACATTGGAGTTAAATATGTGGATGTTTTTGTTGTTTATAATTTCCATCGAGGTGAATACCCATGAGGATGGCAAGAATGGTGATCAAATTGATGAAGGGAGAAGTCTGTGAGCTTCTACAAATATCAGTTGGTCATACAACAACAAGTAGGTTGGTAACAACCAAGAAGGTATGCATTTAGTTTTCATTGATGCATACATGTTGAAGGGGATCGAGGTAAGGATTCCCTTAGTTAATTTTCAGTATTTAAATTGATTTGTAATGGTCGAAGGCCTAGAGTGTGTAAGTGTTGTTGATGCTAGAATGCACTTAGATAAAATTTCAGTTGCATATTATGTTATGATTGGTTATGGGATCATAACCAGGTAATTCAAGAGACATACTCCTTATATAACAATGAATATCCATAGAGTTAGTCATGTGTGAGACCATAATATGGTTGGATATGGAAGGGATATAGCGCTATGTGAGTGCTCGATGGTATCTACTGCATATCTGATGTTTCGATTCCAACCTCTTTTGGTGTTGTGTTTGGGTGGAAAAGGAAGGTAACCAAATAGTTAGGCAAGTAGTAGGAAGTGTGTGGATGATGTGTTGAATCATTGGCCAGACCTTCCAACTCATCATGGTGGAATAAATGACATAGTTATGTGGTATTATGTAGTCAATGCATGGATGCATTGTGTATATGTGACCATGGGTATTGTCAAATTGATTGTTATCTTATTAACTGTTGCATTATGAAAAGTCTGTGTGACCGATAATACATGTGTATGTAATGATGAGTTCATTACAATTGATAGTTTGATTAATAGAAGTAATTGAATTATAGTTGTAAACAATTCTGAGAGCACTTTGTGATTTTGTTTTGAATCATTGCCATGAAAATATATATATTTTACATGAGTTTGGCTAAGGAATGTTGAAATTGTAGGAGAAAGGGATCTGGGATATGGCAGTGTTGTAAGCCCATAAAGAAGACAATGCCTATTGTTGCAAGAGTCAAATTGCTATGAGCAGAAGCTCATGTCTAGAAGTTTTATTTTTCCTATATAAAATAGTTTTGGGAATTATGATTTGATAATTACTAACAAATTGTTTTGGCCAAATGTAAATTGAAGAAATAGTAGGTAGAATGGTATTGGATATGAAAGGGATGTAAGCCCATAAGGAAGACTGATATCTACAGTTGAAGAGCCAACCATTATGAGCAGAACGATCATGCTTGGAAAATTTTATTTTCTTGTATAAAATAGATTTGACATTTATGTTTGAAATGGTTATAATGAAATTGCATGATGACTGTATGTGTATAATACATATGAGATGTTGGATATGCAAGCTGGAGAGCATGGAAAAGGCTATTGTTGTGAGATGAGAACCCTGTGTCCCTAGAAAACTTCTTGTGCAAGAGAACCTTGGTCAGGAAAGACAGATCGCGTGAGGGACTGCATAGAAGAAAAGGGGATGCCTGAGCTCGGGCCTTGAAAGTGAGTGACCACAAGGAAGAGGATACTTTGATAGCTCTTGATTGGGGTCATGCAGATAATGGGTACGTCAAGGAAAACAATGAGACAAGTTAATGAGACAACCATATGGATGTAGATCCATGAACCACACAGATAAGTATTGAATTGGATTGTGTTTACTCTTACAATATGAGAAAAAATGAGAATTTTATGCACAAATTTTGAGTTGACATGCTCACTAATTTGAAATATTGTAGGAAAACGATGAATGTTGAAGACCTAGAAAAGTACCAGACTATGAGAGAAAAGAAGGTGATGTTGGAGCAACTAAATGACAAAGGCATCGAAGGAAGAAAGGCCAATGGACTTGCTACAATTGGAGTTTTGGAACCCACAACTCTGAAACTTTTTGGCCGAGTGCACTGAAGCCGGGGAGAAGTGGAACAGCCTAAGGGACTGCATGGCAGAGAAAGGGGTTCATTTATTTTGGTTGTGTAGGGATGAGAGGGAACGAGAGCTTGTTGGTTGGAATTGCTGCCAGAAATAAAAATTCTGAAGATGATCATACATGTTTTGGGTTGGAATGCCTATGCATACATGTTTTAGGCCAGAGTGCCTATGTATATAAGATTGGGCTGGATTGCCTATGTGAATTAAGGCCAGAGGGCCTAGAATTGTAATGTTAATAACATTGGAATGGTATTGTGCACTAAGGACAATGCCAAAATAAGGGGAGGGGGATGTAACATCCCAGTTCTAACCCTTATAAACTACAATGTATTATGTAAATATGACTTAGGCTGGTGAGCTGGTAAATTTGAAAAGGGGCTAGAGTTCCTAGGAAATGTAACACTTCCTATACATTAATAAAATACACCGCTAGCTACAAGACCAACAAGGAAAAAAGAGACAGGGGGCTATGATTCCATGAAAGAGGGGGCTTGAGGGGTTAAGTCTTGTTATTATTATTTTATTTACCCATAAATGATTTTATGGAGAAGAGGGGGTTACATGAGATTCTTGTGAGGGAGGGCATGTGGCTCTTGTCTTCATGTAATTATTTAAACATCCCTTGGGGGCCATTTTGGGGTCATTCTTCCCTTGGTTCATCCTCTTCTCACTAGTTCACTCGTTCTTCTTCCCCTTCACTCACTAATTCTAGTTCATCTGTGCTTGGGATAAGCATGGAAACGAATGGTAGGAATAGGAGAGCCATCGTTGAATGGTTGTAATGATTTACCGATCATTCCTGGAGGGAATGGATGTCTATGTGCATGAACTTGATGGTAGTTCAGATGGAACTGTCCACATATGAGAGTCCTTGGAATTTCCAGTAGGGATATTTCCTGACCAGTAGCACTAGATCCCTAGAGAGAAATGGAACAACCTCGTGGACTACATGGCAGAGAAAGGTGTTCATTTCTTGGGGTTGTGTAGGCTGAGGGGGAAAGAGAGATGGAAATTAGGATTGTTGTGAGGTTGGGAAACCTGTGAGCTACTTAGCCAACTACTATGTATTTAGACTTGGACTAGGACCCATCCTTGTGGATTCATAGCCCTAGCTCGCGGGTGACCTTTTGTTGAGATTAAATGAAAAAAAATGTCTATGGTTGGGAGAAAGGTCCTTGGTCTGTATCCAGTTGGTGAACATTTACTTGCAAAGATAAGTGCTCTCTGTGTTTTTTGTTTAATGTATTCGGTTGTGTATTTAACTATCTCTGAGATATGTATTCTAATGTGCTTGTTTTCTGGTTATTTGTTGTGCATGGCATGTTGTTTATCTCTTTTATGATGTGACATGGATCCTGTCTTATGCATGTGGTGTGCATCCTTCTAACATTGTTGATAAGTCCTTTGTTTTCAAATTAGAGATCAGAGAACTGAGTCTTGGAACTGCAATATGCCTAGCTTGCAAGTGGTTGGGTGTGTTGCAACCTGTTTAAGTGGCGTAGCCTAGCCTCTGGGTGGTCGGGTATGTTACAGTTAGGCCCCTAGTTCGACCACCCCCACTTCCCAGTCATCATATGTACACAATGTGCAATCAATGACTCCAAAGGCTACTCAACAACTCGAAGGAAAAAATAAATGCAAGGGAAAGAAAGGTGGTGGGGGTAATGGTAAAAGGCTTGGTAATAATGATAAGGGGGCAAAGAACATAAATAATAAGGGGAATTTCCCTTGCAAGTTTTGAAAGGGAGTTCACCTAACTCATCTCTACCCTAAAATGGAGCAAGATTAGTGCTTGTTAACACAAAAACAATATGTTGTGTTGACTAACCCATTTTTATAAGGTTAGAATTTAATGTGAGGTGCTTCCTTGACACCTAATATAGATGGGGAAAATAGTACATTTTGCCCATTTCCCTACATCATTCCAATGCCCATCTGACGGATTCTTGTCTAGCTTTAGAAAAACCCAATTTTCAGGTATCATTCCGACCACTTTCATTTCACTCTCGATGGTATAACAATCTATTAGAATTGAGATGTAATAAACTGCCACATGGCATGTGTGGAAAGGTTTGTATGAAACAAGTGTTTTTCACACATTATCATTGCCAATTTGAAAATAGCATGATTGTCAACATGTCGATGAATCTGTCATCCATGTGGCATATTCCATGAAACCGTCACTGAAGAACCATTCGTCATTGAACCAATGACATCAGTTGTAACTTTTACATAGAAGTGCATAAGTACCATCGAAAACCTAATGCTAATTCCATCGAAATTGTGATTTTATGGTCAGCAGTCCATGTCGGCGTAGAGATGATCAACCATGCCTAGTTCGTCGACAATCCAATGATATAGCGATACAAATTCGACATATGCATGACACAATAGTAATTAAAGTACATAAACATGAAAATGCATAATATATCTAAGTTATTAAATGAAATGTGATGAATTATCATCATATTTCCGAGGTCGGTATAATAAAATGAAAAAAAAAATCAAATTGCATAGGACATACGGAGTAGGTTGAGTAAGATGTATATGATAATGTTCTTGATATATGATGATATAGAAAATTAGGATTATGGTTTTTGTTGTTGCATAAAACCCTAATTCAATATGGTTTGAGTGTCCACAACTAAAAATGCACAGTCACTTCTGAAATACATGTTTTGATTTTAAACTGTAATTTATGCCCTTATGTCGAAATGCACGTCAGGTTTCACTGAAAATGCACGCCCATGTATTAACACCCCTACAATTAGAGTGGTTCAACTTTATGAGGGTGTCGTAGATATTTTTACACCTTTCTTTATTTTAGATTTTCATTTGCAACCATAAAAATGGTTATTGTGTAAAAGAGGAAAATTCTACCTTGTAAATTGAGAGACCAAAACAATAGAAAGTGAACTAAGGAAAATTCACGCCCATGCTTCTATATAGATCCAAATAGATTTATCTAAGTTTTGGGGTTAATTTAGTAACACTCTATATATTTATATATCATATGGATTGCATTATAAAATGACTAACAATTTCTACCTTGAACCAAGATTCCAAACTTTTTGTAAAATGGAGGGTAAAACCATCTTATTGTAAAATTCATGCCGAGGAATCATGTGACCTCCAAATTGAGTGGATCCAATTTTGGAGTTTTTATTTTATCATTTTAAATATATTCATACTTTAGTTGTTCATTTTGAAACCAAAAACCCTTTGTTGTGCATAAATTCTAAAAGTTTCCTTGTAAATGCAAAAAAGTGCATAAAGGGAAAAATGCATGAAAATGAGGCATGATGAGAAATGCAAGCCTTAGAAATAAAAACACATGCATGGTGTTATTAATTTACAATTTACAAGTTACAATACTGTGGATTTTTTGTAAACCCTAAAGAACACATACTAGGGTGATTTGTGCCTAGAATTTAGTAAAGGGCTCAAATATACATGAATGTTTAGAAATTGTGCACACACACTAATTAACATGGAAAAAGGAGTAATAACTACCTATGACTATGATATCGATGAAGCAGAGGATTATACAACCACATCAAACATAGGCTATTTGTTAGTTTCATTTCCATTGTGAAGACTCTCAGAAATAATGAGAGCATAAAAGGTTATATGACTGAATAATAATTAAATAAATAAATAGAAAAATAAAAAAGTATGAAACTCTATAAAGACTAAAATGGAATACCTTATTGAGCAAAATAATCGTTTTGCTTTTAAACTGTAATTTTTGCATTTGTGCATAAATGCATGCCAGGCTTCAAAAAAATGCACGTCGTGGTGTTTACACACCTGCAATTTGAGTGATTCAAGTTTCTGAGGATGTATTACATAATTTTACACCTGTCTACATCTTTATATTTTCATTTGCAAACATAAAATTGGTTGTTGTGTATAAGAGGTAAAGTCTCTCTTGTAAATTGAGAGACCAAAAATATATAAAGTGACTTAATGGAAATGCACACCCATGCATATATATAGCTCCAAATTTAGTTATCTAAGTTCACTACATGGAAATTCTTCCCATAGGAATTTGGGAAGAGTTTCATGTTCTACAACTCTACCCACGGTTCTCTAGGAAGAGATGTGGCAACTCTTCCCACATGGAAACTCTACCCATAGGCTTGCGAGCGAAGTTGCAGATGATACTCTTCTACCCACAGATATGTGGGAAGAGATGTGGAAAATATTCCCACAATCCCATGGGAAGAGATGTGACAACTCTTCCCATAGGCCTATGGGTAGAGTTGTAGATGCTACAACTCTACCCATGGGCTTCTGGGAAAATATGTGGCAACTCTGCCTAAAGGCCCATGGGAAGAGATGCCACAACTCTTCACATAGGCCTATGGGAAAAATTTTAGATGCTACAACTCTACCCACAAGCCTCTAGGAAGAGATGTGGAGAAAATTCCCATAGGTATGTGGGAAGATATGTCACGACTCTTCCCACAGGCATGTGGGAATATTTGTGAATTCTACAAATTTTCAAATTTTTGATTTGCCAATTTTCCCATGGGCCTATGGGAGGAGATGTGTAAACTATTCCCACAGGTCCGTGGGCATAAATGTGGAAGTTATGGATACCCTGTATGATATCCCACATCTAAATCTATTTTGGGTGTAAGGAATTCAATGTTATTTCACATAAATCACAAAGTTCCTTAAGTTCCCTTCCGTACCAAATATGCATGACCATAAAAAATGAATATGATTGGTTATCTACTATGAAAAATACAAGTTCACCATGGGAAACCAATATAATATTTCCATAGATAGTATTTTAAACTATTGCATTATATATCATAAATTATAAGTCATCCTTTGGGAGGTGCATGGAAAAGAGAGAGGAGGGAATTATGGTGGAACAAAAACTACTAGGTTGAATTTTCTCTATGTTAGACTATGGTAGCCAACATAATGTTAATATGCGATGGAATATGCAAAGAATTGCAACAAGTGTCAACTAGTTGGTCACCCTTATGCATTTAATGACATTCCATTGCAACCCATTGTGATATGTGTGGAATTTGTTAGTAAATAAGACATAAGAAATTAGACCAAAACAACAAACAAAGATACAAGGTAATTAATTTGGAGATCCTTTTAGTTTGAAGTGAACACCCCATGTATCCAGATAAAATCTAACTCGGCACCATTTCCCTAATCTTGTCCTTCAACAAAGTTATTACAAATATCCAAATGATATTTACAAGTTTTCCCACAAAAATTTAAACTAAGGGAAATGCATGCCCGTGCTTCTATATAGTTCCAAATAGAGTTATTTAATTTTTGGGGTGAAGTTAATAACATTCTTAATCTTTATATATCATACATAGTGCATTATAAAATGACTACATACTTCTATCTTGAACCAACATTCCATAATTTTCCCACAATACTTTGAACTAAGGGAAATACACGCCCATGAACACACACTAAATAAAATGGAAAAACGAGTACTAACTACCTTCTTCCATGAGATTGATGAGGAAATTTCTTGTACAACCACATCACACATATGATAGTTGTTAGTTGCATTTCCATTGTGAATACCTGCATAAATCATTAAAGAATACAAGGTTATATGAATGAATAATAATTAAATAACTAAACAGACACATCGACATGTACAAGACTCTATAAAGACTAAAATGGAATACCTGATTGAGCAAAAATCTAGTTTTTCATTTAAGTTGTAATTTCTATATTTGTGCAGAAATGCACGCCAAACTTCAAAAAAATGTACGTCTTGGTCTTTACACGCCTGTAATTTGAATGATTCAAGTTTTGGAGGGTGTCTTACATAATTTTACACTTGTCTGCATATTTAGATTTTCATTTGAAAAAATAAAAGTGGTTGTTGTGTAAAAGAGGTAAAGTCTACCTTTTAAATTGAGAGAGACAAAAATAGACAGTATAATAGAAAGTGACCTAATGGAAATGCACACCCATGCTTCTATATAGCTCTGAATTTAGTTAGCTAAGTTTGGTTCATGGAAACTCTTCCCAGAGGCCTATGGGTAGAGTTGGAGATGCTACAACTCTACCCACATGTTGTTGGATCATGTTGTCATTGATGCCAATGGATTGTCATTGATGCCAATGGTTTGATTACTTGGGAGATTGTTGGATCATATGTCATTGATGTAAATGGTTTGGTTTGATTAATGTCATTGGTTGATGTCAAGTAATTGATTGATAT
>JZKD02S1673605.1:802214-815002 GCA_000966675.3 Picea glauca
GTACTTCTGTTACTCTTCCTTCTCATGCATTAGGCTTAGATAGATTCGAAAGAAATTCAGTGTCCATGATAAGCACTTTTCTGTCTAGGGTTAAGGTCAAACCTTAGAGGTCAATATACTTGTCCGCAGGCAGATTTTCCTACAACAATGTGGCCCTGGCCAACAAGGCTCACAAACATAAGGTCAAGTGTCAGTATGATAGGTCTGTTCATCCTTGGATTTTCTCTGAAGGCAACCTTGTCCTGGTCTATGATCAAGATAAGGACCCCCTAGGGGTAGGAAAATTCAAACCCATGTGGTTTGGACATTTCATCATAAAAGAGGTTTTAAAAAAGGGCACTTATTGTCTGGTTGACTTTGAAGGAAATGCTTTGGCGGAGCCTAGAAATGGGCTCTACCTCAAGAAGTATTACTCATAGGCAGGTCACTATGGGTAACTTTTTGTAACATATGTATAGTCTTTGTACTATTACTTTTTAATTTCTTTTAGTGTTATGGATGTGTCGTTGATGTTATCTTTCGTCACTGTGGTAGATGTCAAGTGATTCCGAGGTGTTCATTGGGTATGCAGATGATGCTAGTTGGCACACTTAGAGGCTTGCCTCTGCAGTTTGGGTAATGTTTACACCTCAAGGCCAGTTATTATCTTCCGAAGGTATATGCTTAGGTGACACCACAAATAATGTCGTCGAGTATAGTGCAGTTATTGAGTTGCTTCGTGATGCTTTGTCATTGGGTATCTCTCATCTCTGGGTCTATCTCGACGCTCAACTGGTTTTGTCTCAGTTAAAAATAATCTACCGGGTTCATGATCCAACTTTACATCGACAATTCCTTAGGGTACGTCTCTTAGAACAAAAATTTGATTATATTACATATTTTCATGTTCCTAGGAGATTAAACCAAGTCACAGATACTCTAGCTAATCAAATTTTAGATTGGCATCTCGCACACATATGAAAGAACATTCACATAAACATGTAAATACATTTTTTTCACACATGATCCATAAGACACAAAAGACAAAAAAAAAAACCATATATAATATCATAAAGTAACTAGAGTACATAGATGGGCACAAGTGCCTCAAAAATATGACCGATAATGATTCACAGGGCTTATGCCCTCAAAAAATATATACAATTAGTGCTTGCGGCACGTAAAAATGTCTAGCTAAGGTCAGGTCTTGTGGGCCCTGTTATACTAGTCCACAACATTATCCAAACACCGAAACAACTAGACCCAGGTTCGTGGTGCCCCCACTACATGAGGCTACATAGATGGTGGTAGGTCCTCAATCTCTGCCACCGAGACCGTGCGAGTGAGCACAGTAAATTTTTGCTCGACTCATCTCAATACCCTCTCAGCCTCCCCGGTTGGAAGATCTCCTACTGCTGTTGGTCCCCCTACGATGGCAGGTGCGGCCCCTAGCCGAGGATGACACTTGTTCCTCACATAGTCAGTGGGTCGCACTGGTCCTACATATGCACAAAATGAACACATATTCATCAAATACTCTAGTATAACAAAAAAAAAATGATATATATAACGAAAACAACATGAAAATTACATATGTTAACAAAAAAAAAAACTACAAAGGTGTAGACTTACCCATCTCCCCTCGCTCCTCACCAAGAGGTACCGGTATCTCAGGGTCTCTCGAGAAATCAATCCCAGCATATGAGTAATCCTCTATAACCGGGATCTGTTGTGATAGCCATGTGAAGAAGTCATCATCGAAGGACTCATTGGTCCTTCCGCCACCCTGTCGCGACAGTAATACTGCCCATCTACACACAACAGGAAGAGGAGCATGATGTCCACGTACCACTACTTGAGGACTAAAACTCAGAACTTTCTCAAAAAAGAATGAAAACAGAATGGTCTCGAACCCGAAGTTCCTATGTGTCCGTAAACGACAATCTGTCAGCTACCTTTTCATACACTCAAGCAATGTGGTACTCCAATAAAAAACTTGTGCATTTAAGCACTGGAATACATAGTTCATCTATGCACGGGATGCCTGATGTAGAGCAACATAACCAGTGATTCACCCAATAAGCAATACTATCGCCTGTAGCGATAAGTCAGTGATATTTTTTATGGGCACCTGCGTGCTCGAGCAGTCTGTATCATCTGCACAATATAGACCTATCAATTCTGCTATGTTATGCAGCCCCAAAGGAAATGTCCGAAAGTTGACTAGTTCCCCTCTCCTGGAGAGGCCAGTCAAAAAGTAAATGTCCTCGACCGTGAGCACCAATGACTGCCCCTCTAACATGAATGCCTCTGCATCTGGATGCTAGTATTCAACCAAGGCATTCAGTAGCCTAGGTTGTTCCCACATGAAAGGACATAGGAAAAACTTGAGTAACCCACATTGCATCAAAGTAGCCACAGCATTGGGGTTTTCCCCGACCAACTCACTAACCTATTCATGCTCTCTTTCTCTCTAATGGACATACATCCTACAAAACACAAAGGTTCAGGAGGGTTAACCCTTGCTTTTTAAGCCTTTTTCATTCAATAAGGGGGTCCACGCGTGTTGTAATGGTGACAGTCGCGTGTACATGTGTGTAGAGTTTACTCTACCCAAATGTACACTTGGCCTGTCCTAAGACAGCCCGCATGGACCTAGGGCCGACCTTTTAAAGGTCGACACCCCCTTAAAAAATGAAACCCAATGAAAAAATAAAGACATAAAATGCAAGATAAGAGAGTTTGTACTTACTTGGTCCAGACAGAAGTTCGTTTCGTCCACTGTAGCTCTCGGAATCACTGCTTTTGACAAAGGGGGTATTTTGGCTCCAGAGTCAATTTCTAAAATAGCAATGGTGATAATAAGCTACCAGCTTCTATTTATAGACTTTTTGGCCTTGTTTTGTCACTTTTTTGGCCTCCCTTATCATTTTCTTTATACCAAAAACCATTTAGAGCGATTCAGGAGTTGCATAGGAGGGCTATGATCGGGTATTGAGACAATTTTTTGGAGTTTTGAGTATTTTTCAATGGTCCATGATTTTTTTTTTCCGAGGATCAACTTGAGCATATAGGTTACGTTTCTACCCTGACTTTTGTATCTTGTTGTCTTTTTCCTTTTCCATAGGATCGATCCCATCAGGTTGTGACACAAAACTATCATAGCTTCTTTAGAAGTGTCACAACGTGGTGGTAGAGCTTACCAGAACATGGATGCCCTAGGTAGATCCTAGTTGCATTATGGTATCCATGTTGTTTCTAAAACACTGTAGGCTCGGGAGTCCTTGTAGTTTTCCTAATTACGATTTTGAGCCTCATTTGCATGATTCCTTTTCGCTCCTAACCTCACCCTCAGGACTCCCAAAAAAAATAATGGGTCTTCTTTTAAGCCCTTTTTCAGACCCTTTAAACATGAAAATATTTTCGAGCGATCTTGTGGCCTTTCATGCTGGTTAAATTGAAATTTGAAGTCACGTCTATCCGACGATAGTTTATCCCTTTTTCGGTCCAGATGGTCAACTGTACGAAAAAAGGTATACTCTATGGAACGTCAGCTCTATAGAAGAGTACTCTCAGGTATAATTTTATCCCTTTTTCGTGCCCGAGGGACTAAACTTACGAAGAAGGAACCCCCATGGAGTCCATAGTTAAGCTCTTTTCAGACTCCCTAAAATTGAAAAGATCACCAAGTGACCTTATTTTTTCACACTCGTTAAACTGGTCCAGAAGAACATTCCTGATGGAGTCCATAGTTAATATTTTTTCAGACTCCTTAAAAATGAAAAAATGGCCGAGTGATATTGTCCTGATCACACTCGTTAAAATGGTTTTGAATAGACATCTTGTCGGTGCTAGTTTACCCCTTTTTTCGAACTGACTAGAATATCTTCGAAAAAGGTACCCCAATGGAGTCTCCTTTTATGTTTTTTTGGACTCTCTAAATATGAAAAACCATCGATCTTACCTTCTTTGGTCTCATTAAACTTACATTGAAGGACGTTACCATTGTGTGTTTTGTTAACTGCATTTGTATACCTTATACGCCAGCCTTGTAGCACTTTTCTTTTGCATCTTAACACCCTTAGCCCCTGGATGATTTTTCCAAAGTATTAGTATTATGAACATCAGTCTTGTCCTTTCACCTTAAACTTGTATGTTTGTAGCACTCGTTCCTCCATTATAACGTAACATTCCTTTATTCTTTTTCCAAAATCATTGAAAAAAAAGACAAAAAAATCAATTATACCCCAAAAAGAGGAAGGGTAAAGTATATTCTTTATTGGCAGCATAATGAGTTGCCTTTGGATAAAGCACATCTATTCATTTGTTCATCAATCTTTGGCATGTATTACAACCTTGGGAAGTTGTTATCGCTACATAGAATTGTGTCCTCCTCTGTTTGGTTATTCTTCCAAACATATGGAGAGTTTGTGTTTCCTCCTGCTTCGTAAACTTATGATTAATGACATGCTGCCTAAGTCCCATCATTTGTTGTGTTTTTTTCCAAGGTAAGTTTCTACCAAGCCTGAGTCAGCCCCTCTAAAATTTGTGTCTTGCCCTCATACTCGACCATCCTGAATGTCCAATCAAGTCCTTGTTCGAAATCAATGAAGCCTTCAGTCTGATCATCAAGATTATCTAGTCCATGACCGGTGAGCCATCGAAGACCTCTGGGTAGTGAATTCATACACTCATATTACACTCCTACCTTGATTTTTGAATATTTTGAAGTTGTTTCTCGAGCTCTGAAGATCTCATCTCCAACCATCAGGCCATATCAACTTCTAGAAGATGGATACTCTATATGTATATCTTTTTTATTTCGAGATGTAGCTCCGCTATGTATTGTTTGTGGATACACTTTATATAGTTATTTGACATGGATATATAGTGTATTTGATTGGTAGACATGATTCTATTTTATCTCGAGCATGGGTATGCCCGCCTTGGTGAGACATTTTTTATTTTGCAGACGACGCCTCCCAGTTCCTGGTCCTTGGGCTCACTTGTTTGGCACATTAGTAAAGATTGATAATGTATTTCAGACATCATATGCTCTTCTAACCTCATACATTAGGGGGCATATGTTATAACCCTAATTTGCACCATACATGCTTACCTAGCATCAGGCCATCTCAGATCCCTTCTTTGCCAAAGCATTGTTGAACAACTCTTTAAAAAAACCTCTTTTATAAGGTCCCATGTGCCCTACTCCATTACTGCACGTGTGTACATGCTAGCTGACCTCAAATAGCCCACGTCGACCGACAAAAACAGGAAAAAAGGAAAGTTGTTGATGGAACACACAACTTTGGGTGAGTTAACTGAAACTCCCGGCCATGCATGGCCGAGGGTTCGTCCAAATACCTAGCTTTTTCTAGCCTATAAAAGAAGGGTTAGGGGTCCGATTTGGAGGAGGAGAATAAGATTAAAGAAACTCTGCCCAATTTCATATTCCTATTGTCCCAACCCTTTAGCCATCCTTATGCAAGAAGAGATACAAAGCAAAGAAGTTGGGGGACATTTGAAGAGGAGCCCAGGATCAGGATTCACGAAGCAGTGGACGGTCTTGACATTGTAAGTTAATTCATTAAAGTTAATAATAAATAAATTCATTTCCCATCCCACTATATGAGCTCTTCATAGTTCAGTAAATATATGTTTGAATCTCTAACCCATCAGTTTGTAGGTAAAATGCGTGTGTAGTTTGTTGCTTGTTTTGTACGTAGGTCGGCCTTGGGAGGAGAGCTACCAACAAGCGGTCAAGTGTGAAGAAGGATCAAAATCAACCATCTAGAACAATTTATGTTGGTCTCACCATGTATTCACTGAAAATAAATGGGGATTAGGTCTAGGGACAAAGGTAGAAAGTAGGTTTCTTATGGTCATATCTGCATCCATAATATAACCTTATTTGCTAGTCCATAGGGGGATTTCCCACCACAAAAAGGAATATTGTGTTTTCCCCATGCTTTGTTGGTGTTCAACTATGACATGGAATCCACTGTTGAAACTAAGTCATAGTTCTTCTTCTGTGGCCGCAATTTTGAATTGAGCCCCCTACATTGCACAAGATCTCGAATTTGGCTTATTGGATCAAATTAAATAAAATTTGGATTATGATAGGAATGATATGATTTAATTATTTGGTAATTATAATTCGTGGTTTTAGTTTCACATAACCATCCTATCCATGTTTGTTCTTCTCATGTTTTTCTAGTCTTTCCTTGGTTTCTTTTGATGTGTCTGGGAGCCTATAAAAAGTTTCCAATAGGTTGTATATCATAACTTTTATATAGAACTAACAAAAATTTAGTATATTAAATTCAAAATATGAAATAACTTCCTGGTCTAGGTGGAGTCTTTCCTTCTCTTCTCATTGTATTCACCTTTGCATCCTCCAACAAATTCTTCCACTCAACCTCGAGAATCATCGAAGGACGCTCATACCTAGGGTGTGTTTTCAAATGAACCCTATATTGGCCCCTCACATATTTCAAATATGTTCCAGAAAATGAGGTGACTCCAATTTTGTTGAAGGAATCACCGAATAGGCCAACCACGTGGTCAATAAGTTCCTTCCTCAAATTTGGATTCTATGAATTCCACCACATTTGTATGATGGGCCCAAAAATATCTAAGGCCTTGTCATTCATATGCTTAAAAAAGGTGTTGTTTCTTATAGAACAATATGATTATTAATTCAAAATAAATGTAGAGATGTATGTTTCAATTAGATAATATGTAATAATTAAGACATTAATAAATACCTAGGATTTTTGTATCTTGATCGGAACAATGTTCTCATCCACCAGAAAGGTAAATAGCAGTGTTCCCTTGCTAGTGACACGTGACGATCTAGGAAATCGATCTGTAGAATCATCAATTTCCTCATCTCATCCACCATCAAGTGCTTGGTCTAACGTGCATTGCGCCAACGATGTTTCATGGGCCCTATAAGGTTCAGTCATCGCAATCATGGGGTTGTCAACCACAAGAGGAGAGACAAATATCCTCATGGGTATGTGGTTTGTGGTAGGACGTTGTTGTGTTTAAGCATCATTTCTTCCAACACCATCCTTGGGAGTAGGCTATTGAAGTTTTCTGAATAATTACTATAAAAATAAAATATATTTTATTTAGATCATATAAAAGACGTAGAAAAAAGAAATTCATAAATGAACATATGTGATAAATAACATTTTAAAAATATGTTTCTTATCGCATATCATTTTATTTCCTCCATCAAAACTTTGCATCTTTGTTTAACCTCCTCCATTGGTTCATGTGTAAACAACTGACTAAGTTCAATACTTTTTTTTATCACTACCTTTTTAATTGTCTCATCCGGATCCAATTCAAACATGTTCTCATAGTTGCCAACATTTTCAAGTACATCATGTGTCAACAACTACATATGTCAACAAAAAAACAATTTAATTCAATTATAAAAATAATAATAATATTCACTTTAAATGGATATGGATATTGTTAGTCGTTTACCTGCTCCAAGGCTGGTGCCTTCCCATGATCACCTTGCCACAATACAAGAATAATTACATATTAAAATGTTACATTATAATATGAGAAGAATGAGATATTAAAATGAATGTTAAATGTACCAAATAAGTTGTCTAAAAACATAACTCTTCTTTAAATGCAAAAACAAAACATAGCGTAAAAAATGCTTAAAAATGTCTGACACAGAGGCATGATGAAACATGCACATCTAGGTCTTAACACACTTGCAATTTGAGTGATTCAAGTTTATGAGGTTAAGTTAGGTTATTTTACACCTATCTACATATTTATTATTTTGTATGTGAACATAAAAGTGGTTGTTGTGTAAAAGAGGAAAAATCTACCTTGTAAATTGAGAGACCAAATCAATAAAAAGTGCCCTAATGGAAATGCACACCCATGCTTCTATATAGCTCCAAACTTAGTGATATAAGTTTTTGGGTCAATTTAATAACATTATTAATCTATATGTATCATCAAGAGTGCATTTTCAAATGAAAAAGGAATTCTACTTGGAACCCAAATTCAAGATCTTTTGTAAAATGAATGGAAAAACAACATTACTATAAAATGCATGCCTAGGAATCACATGACCTCCAAAATGAGTAATAAAAGTTGTGGTGTTTGTATTTTATCATTTTACATATATTCATACTTTAGTTGTGCATTTTGAAACAAAAAACCGTCTACTATGTGTAAAGGTTAAAATTTGCTTTGTAAATGAAAAAAAAAGGCATAAAGGGAAAAATGCTTCAAAATACATGAAACTAGGGCATTGTGAAAATGCACGCCCATCTCTTAACAGACCTACAATTTGAGTGATTCAAGTTCATGAGGGTGTCTTAGATTATTTTACACATGTCTACATTCTCAGTGTTGTGTTTGTGAACATCAAATTCGTTGTTGTGTAAAAGAGGCAAAATCTACCTTGTAAATTTAGAGACAAAATCGGTGGAAAGTACCCTAATGGAAATGCACGCCCATGCTTCTACATAGCTCAAAATTTAGTGATCTAAATTTTGGGGTGAATTTAATAACATTTTGAATCGATCTGTATCATTTAGAGTGCATTTTCAAATGAAAAGGGACTTCTACCTGGAACCCAAATTCGGGATCTTTCGCAAAATGGATGGAAAAACTACATTACTATAAAATGCATGCCTAGGAATCATATGACCTCCAAAATGAGTGATAAAAGTTGCGGAGTTTTTATTTTATCATTTTACATATATTCATACTTTAGTTGTGCATTTTGAAACCAAAGACCCTCTATTGTGCATAAAGGTTAAAAACTACTTTGTAAATGCAAAAAATTGCATAAAGGAAAACATGCTTAAAACTGCATGAAACCGGGGCGTTGTGAAAATGCATGCCAAACTATTAATACACTTTTGATTTCCATATGTATCATACATATGAAATTAAAATGGGATGAATGGATGGATTCATAAGAAAAAGACAATAAAACATACAAGGTATTCCTATTACAGCTTCATAAGACACTTAGGACAACTTCATGTTTAATACATTCAACTCTAAAATGTTCCCTTAGGGAGTTAGGAGGGTTCCACTTGATTCGCCTTGTCTCCCCAATGGTAATTTAGAAAATTGGCACAATATTTTCCAATATTTTCCCATCGGATACTTATGATCATTCAAGTTTCTTACTGCCTCATCCAAATCAATGTATTTCTCATAAATTAGGGGAGGTAAATTTCTAAAAATCATTTTTCAAATTGTGAAAGAACCTAAAATCCCCTACCAACAATACTACTACATCACGTCCCTTCAAAGTGTCATCAATCTTTTCGAACTTGTTGTCATTTTTCCTCTTGTATTCTAATAGCTTCTGATAATTTTTTGTTGGATATAAGTCCCCATTTGCATTCCATAATGATGGTAATCCATGCTTGACTACATCACTAAAAATCTTCTTAAAAGTAGAGATTTACCTCATAACCTCATGGAACTTAGTTTTGGCATGCAAAAATATCCTTTTTGTAATGACTCTTTTAGTATCCATTACAATGATATTTATTTCATTGACCTGCAAATCCTTCAACTCCTCTTTAGTTATGTTGTTCAATAATTTTATTATACCATCCTCCAAATCAAGTTTATTCTCCAACTCATTTGTTGTTCCTTTTATGTCTTTCAAGACTACGGTGATTAAATCAATTTCATCCTACACCAGGGTAAAATAAAACCAATTCTTAAAAATTGTGTTAGCTATATTGTCCCAATTTGTATGCTTAGCTCCTTTTATGGTTGGTATTCTTGTCACCATTTCCTTCATTGTATTTTATTCCTTTTATGTTTCCTCTTTAGAAGAATTGATTTTTTCCAAACATAGCTCTTTACTCATCACCTGATCTTATAGTTCTGCTACCTTGGCATCTCTTTGTTTGAGCTATTTTTTCACAGTGTCCAACTCAATCTCCTTCACACTCAAATCATCCATGACTTTTGATAAGCCATCTACTGGGTCTAATGGAGCAGTTTTCACTGTAGCTGATTTGGCTACCTGCAATTGTTGAGTTTTCTCATCTTTGAAGGTTTCAATTTCATCTTGTATTTGTTCTATCATCTTTCTACTTTCCATTTTTTTTTGGTAAATCTTATCCTTTTCCTCATGACTAGCCTATAGCTCTGGGGTCTAAACATGTTGTACATTAGGAACATTTATCTTTTTCTTGAGGATCTTAATCGCATTGTCCTTCTCTTTGATTAGGTCTCCTACAACATTCATATTTATAGTATCTTCTCCTAGGGAAATAACATTCCTCTCCAACTCATTAATCTGAATTCTATTTGCTTTAGTGGCCACCCTCTCCTACGTCAATTGCTTTGTTATTTTCATTACCATATTTTTCATCTTCCTCTCACTGGAAAAGGATTGAAAGACCCCTCTATACAACATATTACTTATTTGTTGGTACAGTTCAATCATATCCATAAGGTGGATATCCAAAATATTTACTCTAATTTGAGTGGCTTTGTAATCTATAGGAAAACGAGGATTAAGTACCTTTGAAACTAGTACAACAAAATTAAATATACCCTATTGGTAATCCACAACAAATAGTGATTTTGTTTGAGTTGTGTTTTCTCCCCAAGCCCGATGATACATTTTATTTTTCACCATTTTCTTTTTTCTCTTTATATCCAAATACTGTTAAAAGAGTGAGGTCTACTTATTACAGTTTCCTTCATCTCTAGAGGTATGTGAAACTCATGGTGTTGATAATAAAGATGAAATGAGATGCTCAATAGTGATAAAATTCCCCTTTGAGGTTGAACTAGATTCACTTGATCCTTTTTTGATTTGCAATATACCCTTCCCTTCTCCTGTAAACTCAGATAAGAACCCCTCTAAGCCTAATTATTCATCACCTTTAGTCTTTTTTCTTAGATTCTCACTCAATTGATAATCAATATGCATTTTAGAATCCAGGTTTCAAAATGTCCTCTTTCCAAGTTGTAATTATTGTTTCTGAGGAGTTTGAATTACATTGGATTGGTTCATTCACTGAGTGGTATTTCGATTTTGGGCCTCTTCCTCTAGAATATACTTAACGTCTTCCCATGAATCCAGGTTAGTGTTAAGCCCTAATATCGGCTCATTACCCTTTAATTGGGGCATATTATATTAGTAATGTTATTTTATTTATGTCAGCTTCAGGCCATTAGTTGTAATTATACCTCCTAGTCTCCTATATATACCAAGGAGACATTTTCATTTGGAATCATCTTGTACTTGAACATTTAAGTGGGGTAAAAGGAGGTTGATACCTTGAAGAGGCTTATTATCTGAAATTATCTCTTTTTCAAGGCTTTGATTACTTTTTCTGAGGATTTTCTATGCTATATTGATATTTGGTTCTTAACATATGGTATCAGAGCTCAAGGTCTTGGGGTTTCACTGCTACATCTGAGACATCTTGGCATTTTTGCTATAAAATTTTTCTACAATGTTTCAGAAGGAACATCTTGGAGGATATTTAGTAGATGGATTAAGGTACATTAGGTTCAAAATTCAGCTCCTGAGGCCTTATACTTTAGGAGATACAGCTTGTACAAGATAGGGTTCTGGAATCATCCTAAACTGATCCATTGCAGAATTTTCTCTATAAAACAATTTCTATAACATTTCAGACCCTGAACTCTCGAGGATATTTACAAAAATTAGTAAGGTATCTATGGTAAAATGTTTATCTTCTGGGTCATCTTAAATTTGTAGATACACCCTATGTAAGATAGGGTATCTGACTAGTCCTATTGACTAGTCTCAAGAAGGTGTTTCAGGTAAAACAATCATAACTTCTTCTTAGAGTATCCAAATTGAGTGGGAATAGTTTCATTGGATTGTGGACAGTTTGTAGTATTTCTGGTATGAGTTTCAAAATTTTATATCAATTATTTTATGCGGGGAATGCTATACAAGTAAGATCTCCTGGAAAGGCCAAAAATCAGCAAGTTGTGGGGAAGTTAGCGTAAATTCCACTTGGCACATCCAATTTTGATCAGGCCTGTGGAATTGCAGAGAAGAAATATCAGAGAAATACATAAAAGAAAGTTTCATACCAAGAAGGGCTGAAACTTGGGAGATACAATAGAAGAAATATTGTCTAGGAGAACCACCTCAAAATCAAGGTTCAAAAGTGATACTTGGCGAACATGCCACCAAAAAAGGGAAATTATACACCAAATAAGACTCTAGACAATCCTACTTGGACTCTTCATGAAGGTGAAGAAATGCATAGGGACATTAATGAACTACAAAAGAAGATGGATTCAATGGAAGCTAAGTTGGATACTAAGATGGATTCAATGGAAGCTAAGTTGGATACTAATATGGATGGTTTAAATGGGGAGATCATGGAAGTGTTGAAAAATTTTGTAACAGAGAAGACACCTAAAAGTGAAAATGCATCCCATGAAATTCATGATGAAGAAACAAGGAAGGTGAATCAAGAATGGAGAAACTCCAACTTTGGTTTGAAGACCAACCATGTTCCTAAGATCGATATGAGGAAGTTTGATGGCAAGGACCCGATCACATGGATACTTCAGATGGAACAATTATTTGATCTACATAATGTGCCACATACACAAAAGGTACGAATTGCTTCTTTATATTTAGAACCTAATCAATTTGTATGGTATCGATGGTTTTTTTCTCGCAAATCACTCGTCACTTGGACAATTTTCACAGAAGAAATGATAGCACACTATGAGGATACAAGGAGAAATACCTTCTTTAGCCAATTGATAAATCTCAAGCAAAA